>VZRX01020082.1:128602-227626 GCA_013398075.1 Notiomystis cincta
AAAAAGTAAATGTAAGGTTTCTTCCCAACTGCACTAGACAAATATCTAATTTACTATAAGATCCTCCAACTGTAAACACCAGTACATTAGTAATATTTTTTCTTTTAATGAATGGTTTTGCAAAGAGCAAACTACTGTTTATTTATTTAAATTAGGAGAATAGGTCTTTTGTACATAATATGTCAAAGTTAAATGGAAGACCAGAGAATATTTTCACTGGCACTAATAAGCATGTGTCGAATTTTCAAGGCATTTATTACAGAAATATGACTAACCAACAGTGACATAAGCAACATCATAGAGGAGTGTCCAAATTATTTATTTTTATTTCAAGAGAAATGTTTGCAAACTACTATCTCACCTTTATTTGTATTTAGTTACAGTCCAAATGGTTAGGAAAAACTTCAGTCCTTTTCAGTGAACAAGTTTCCATTCACAAAAATCTGGTAAGGAGCATACAGAGAAGATGGGTTGAACTTAAGGGTGGTTTTTGATACAATTATTTATTTAGAAGTAGAAAGGAGCCTATACAAAACTCTCCTTTCTACTTTCCACAGTTTTGAGGTTTGATAGCTCCT
Source organism: Notiomystis cincta (assembly GCA_013398075.1). Lineage (NCBI taxonomy): Eukaryota > Metazoa > Chordata > Aves > Passeriformes > Notiomystidae > Notiomystis > Notiomystis cincta. The sequence continues at coordinate 129,181 of VZRX01020082.1, forward strand.
GGGAAAAAACCCTGCTGCAAGGCTGAGCAACTAACTCATCTTCACAGAATTAATCTTGTTTTCTCACTCAGCTGGAAAAAAAAACAGGGTACAGATCAGAATTTGAGGTATGGCATAATCTTCCTGAAAAAAAAAATCAAAGAAATAAACAACCTTATAAAATTTTCATTCATTATTTCCTTTGTTCCTGGTGTACATAGTAGGGGTGTGTGTAGAACTCATTATTTTAAGTGCTGCTAAAATATATTACTGTCAAAGCTCTGACAGTTCCAAGCACATGATGCCTCACGTGGTTCACTCTGCTATGCTGAATCCTATACAAAGAACTCATATGTGTGCTGACCACCAAAGCCAGCAGAAAGTCATGCAAGTTAATTTTATGGGAAGCTTTCCTATTTCCTCTTGTTTGTCTATGACTTTTTAATTTTCCAGAAAGAAAACCTCTGATCATACATTTGCTTTTCTTCTTGTAACAGTGACAATTGGGAATTATGCACCTCTATGATCAAACATCCAGCTCTGTGAAGACAGACTGGACTACAGAAGGAAATATGCCACATTATCTGAAATGTCAGAAATTTCAGTGACAGAATGTGAGTTTCTTCCTTCACTGATGAGCTGCCAGCTGATGCCCTGGGCCATGGCTACAAGTGCAGTTTGAGCCATGGGTGCTGCCTGGAGCAGTCCTCATCTCCCCAGCTCATTCTGCACTGCATTAAAAAACCAAGCTGGCTGGAAAGTAATGCTGGAGGCAGAAGGCAGTTGTTGCCCAGCCCAGTGAGTGCTCTGACCCTCTTTGCTGCTCAGCCACAATGGCTTAAATAGGCATGAGACAGGCCCAGAGCAGGGCAGGACTGGATGCTGGGGAGGAGGCGAATCATTCCCTCAGGTGCAGCACCGGTTTGGGTGAGCACTGCCCTCCTGCCTCTTCCTTCTCCTGTGCTCTGTTCTATGAGCCCTCCTCCAGTGGTCATACTTGTACTGCATGGAAAATGGTCTCCTTATTGAAGAATTGCCATTTCCTTATAGTCATGGAAAAGTAAAACAAAATTATCTAAACAAATTTCTTTCAACCATGGGAAGAAAAAGTCTGCGCAATCTCCATCATCTCAACACTTTGAGGCTCTTTGCAGTGCTGTCTCATCAGCCAAACCAATATTGTTCAAAGACTGCAGTTTGGTGGTGCTATAGCTGTTATTATATCAGTATATTTTACTGCTCTATATAGGCAGATGCACCCTTCATACTAATACAACTGTAGCCATACTAGTATCATACAAATATACTTACCATGATAAATAAAAATTATAGTCCTCCATCTAACAGGAATGCTATGCAAAAATTTATTTAGTGAAGGTGTTAAAAAAACGTTAGAGAGGGCTGCAGTTGGTAACAGAGCAGAGTCATTCACATAATGGCTGTGGAGTCAGCTGAAAAGTGAGAATTTCAAATAAGAAATAAGCAGGAGCAAAAAATGACATTCTGAAACATGATCATGTTCCTATGCAAGCATCTCTTGTAAATAAAATGCAGAAATCATGTGGAGAAGGCCAAAGTCTTTCTAATACGGCATCTGCAAAATTGTTTCAAAACACAAAGTTTTCCAGAGATATCCCTGAGGTGTCAACAGCTCTTTATAGCATTTTTTTCTTTATTTAAACAAGTTGCTAAAACTGGAGAGAAATTTAACTGACATCACAGCAGGATCACTTACTGGGACAAGGGAAGAGAAATTCAGCAGCTGCCAGTTTGGATGAGGAGATGAGTTTTCTCTGCCTCTGCAACTGGAGCTCCAGTGCCTTTAACCTTGGGAAGCTGACAGTGCCTAAACCCTTCCTCATCTACCAGATAGTTCATTGTTACCCTCCTTCTGTGCCTACTGAGGTCTGTACAAGACCCACACATCTTTAGAAGGAGTTGTATGAACACCAGTTTTCTCTCCCTCTCCCAACATTTCAGAAAAAAAAAGAAAGCTGTATCTTTTCTCTACAGGTACATATCTGTTGTCATCACCTTTGCCAAAAGAAGTGTGCTGTTATTTTAAACTATTTAAAGCAGCAAACACTGATGTAAATAGCTTATTTAACTAAACTAAAAATCTCTTTTAAAGGGTGGGCTGGCATTGTTCTGCATTGAGCCCAATAAGATGAGAGCTGTTTCTGACTGTGAATATTATCACTCCAGCATGCAGTCATAACAAATATAAATGTTATAATTTTTGCTGATGTTTATACCACCCTGACCAGTTCCACTTTGGAATATTCAGTTCTACCAAGTGCAGTGGTATGATTTGTTTTCCTAGAAGGGATGGGTTCCCAAATCTTCACAGGTATATTTTAGACACTGTTAGTAGACCACAAACACCTTATTCTACCCTGAAACATCTTGCTCTACATACCTGTGATTCATTGACTACCATTACCAGTCAGCTTTTGCCATGTCACTCTTGCTAGTATTTCAGAAAGAGACCTAGGAATGTCTCTGAGCAAAGTTTCCTTCAGGCAGGTTGAAAATTTTAATTTCCAAAATATTTTAAATTATATAAAATTATTTGTTCCAAAGAAGCTTACTGCAGCTCAGATGAGCTACAAACCAAATCAACTCTTGTAGATAACATATTCTCAAGTTTTATTTCTCTTCCTTTAGCAAAGTTTTCAATTATTTAGCTGCCAAGGTGGACATGCAAGAAACTCAATCCAAGAGGCTTAGTCATATGCTAGCCAAGAGAGAAATAAATCACAAAAAGTAATGAAGGGCATCGAAAAAACCCTCATGTATTGATCTTTCACAGCCTCAGAGTGCTATCACTACTGAGTCATCAATTTAAGACCAGCAAAGGCAACCATATTAAGGGATTACCAACAACACAAGTTGGCCTCTGCAAATCCCGAATTAAAGCAAATAAAACTCCAAGGATCTATCTCCTATACATTTGCTTCTATTTTCATTCTGCTATATTCCCCATAAGCCTTGTGGAAGAAAAAATAATTGGACCAAAACGTGGAATCAAGTAAGTGCCTTCTCTTTTAGGACAATTTAAACAATGTGGATCAAATTCTATCCATTCATCCACATGAAAGATCAAGGTTTGCTTTGAATCTCAAATAGTTGTAGCTAAACAAGGATTTGACTTTTCTTGTGCAGAATTTTGTGTTGTAGAGCAGAAATAAATGCACTAAGGCACATCCTATTAGTCCTTCATGGCCCAGTAATGCACATGTGGGAGCTGTTGATGCCACTGGAGATCCAACTCACTCACAAGGAAGAGCATGGAGATTCACAGCTAAATTAGTGACCTTCCAGGAGAAGCAGGATTTGGGGTATCTGTCTTCAGGTAAGAGAGCTTTGAGGGAAGTAGTAAGTATTCACACTCTTCCCAGTATCCAAGACTTTCTCCTCCTCCTCCTCCTTGCCTTCCTTCCCCTCCACATCTTTAATCTTCCAGAAAGATTTAATGGCACAGAAAGAATTTTCCTGAAATCTGAGTGAGTTAACAAAATGGATTGTGGTCCCTGAACTCCATTTCTAAGGGACTTCAAGCTGATCCCCTCCTCAACCTCCCCCCAAATACTGTAGGACGTGAATAGGTGGTAGGGGAGTGGGATTCTGTGGTGGTATCCAGCTGCCAGCAGAAAACCTACCTCGTGGTCAGAGCTTGCTGCAAGCTGCATAATACAAAGCTTTGGAATTTGCTCTGCCCTCTCCCAACACATGCAATTTATACAACTTACTTCTAATTTACTGACATTCAATACGTATTTAAAAGCCCAACTTATATACAGTGAAGGAGAGAGGGAGATTCTTGTGGATTACAATGTACTATAAAAGAAAGAAATGTAGGAAAAATCATATATGAACAGGAACATTTTGTTGAATTTTTCATTTTATTTTGACATAGCATCTTTCAATGCTTGTCAAGAATTGCTAGCAGCAGCTTTCACTCTGTATTATGTGTTAGCTAGGCATGTTGTTCTTTTGGAGACATCTTAATGCAATTGAAATGCCTTTCTGAATGCATCAACTGTGCTGGCAAATAAAATATTTTCTCCAGATATTTCTTGCTTAAAATTATCCTATGAGGAAAAAAATAAGTTTCAATATATTGAAATTAACATCTTGGTGTCATAACTCATGTGTACATGAATGATATAGGAGTAAGAATAGATACAAAATACTATTTTTTTCTTCCATGTCCTTAAATGATAGACTATGATATGCAGGAGAAACTAGAAAGACATTTATGACTTTAAAAGAATGATCTCAACTTGAAACACAGCCACAGCCTTTGACTCTATTATTGATCTCAAGTCTTGCCCTAAATACTATGCACATGTAGCATAATAATGTCGACAATTTCAAAATACTTCTTTTAGCACTCTAGGAGAGATTTCAAAAAGCAAACAGCACAACAGAAAAATTACACAAATGCTGCAATATGGACAAAGCACAGAAGCAAACCAAGGAGTCACTAAAATATTCCAACTATTGATAGCTTTAAATTACACTTTGGTCGCTGTTAAATGTTCTGCAAGTTAGGAGTGAGCTGAAATTCTGAGCTGTGTGGTACAAGGCAGAAACCTCTCAGTGTTGGGATGTACTGTTCTGTCATGTCATATGCACAAACAGAAACCCAGAAGCTGCAGAAGACAACCCAAGTCAATCAACCTTTGCCCTAGCAAAGACAGGAGACAACGTGTGTTGTTTCACTCTTACAACTGTTTTTGCAAAGCTTATAATGAGTTGTATAATTTTTTCCTATAAGGGAAAAGCTTGCTGAAGACTTGCTGACTTTCACAGGGTGGAGCAGACACTATAACATCAGGGGCTGTAGGTAAGGGTTTGGCAATCTTGATCCAAGCAGTAGAACCATGGACAGACTCCAAGGGCCTTCTCAGACTAAGCCCCTTCATCCTTTTATCTGCTGCTGCTCCACCTGATTCTGGTGTGGGATCCTTACAGGATCCAAGGGATACAGAGGACTTTATTCTGTCTTTCTGCACTGGGAAGCATCCCCTTTCATGCTTAGACAACCATCCAGTATGAAAACAACCAGAAATCAGATTATGTCTCTGGGAGAAAAAGCCCCCTCTCATCTTGTAGTTCTCGTTCAAGCAAAATAATACCCCTAAATGGAAAAAAGCATTTACCTAACCATAATGTTTGCATTCTTGCTTCATGAATAATGAGAGTTTCTATTAAGGTATCAGTTAATATGCAAAACTAAATAATGAGAGTGTTCAGTTATATGAACACACATGTGAAGATCCATCACAGGTCAGTTTACCTGGCAAAGCCACTGTATTCCCATAGAAACTTCTGCCTTGATGAGCACGTCCCCTTTCCCCTAAGACAGTTGCTTGGCTGTCCTGGAGCAGCAAAGTGCCCATGAATGCAAAGTGAAAGGTGCCTTGAGTTACTAAAGGCATTTCAGGACATAGAGTTGGGCAGAGAAGCTGTTTGTCTCCCAAGGGCCTTTATAAAGCACTAAATATAAGAACACAGTCTTTACAGGAGGCCTGATGGAGACAGCATCAGACATTTAAGTTATGCTAAAATAAGTAGGTGAAAAAGGAAAACAAAGTAATTGGTGATGTGGAAGCATTTAATAATTAGCAGATCTAAGCATGCCAGAGAGATATAAAATTACCACTCTTTATGCCACAAATGAAACAAGCAGTAAGATCCTTTCATCATTGTCTTAAGAAGAAACGTGCTTTTGCTTTTGAGGCTGAAGAGTTTTCTTCACATTATGAAATAAAAAGAAAGAGGAAGGTTAATGACTCGAAGTCTATTAAAGAATGGCTGACAGAGGAAGGAAGATTTAATTAATGTAGCAAGGTCTGAGTTTTCAGAAAAGAGTTTCACAACCTTTGATCCTGTCAGAAGATTCAAAACTCCTTTTCAGCTAAGCTCAAGCACTTGAAATAAGTAAGAGCTTAATTCAACAGCAGGCAAATTATGAACATAATTATAATGACAGGATCAGGATCAATGAATGCCTAGCTTTGAGTACACCACATTAGGTGACCCTGGAGTCAGGATTGAGCAAATCCACGTATCTGCCTGCCCTGCCTTACCTTATCAGCTGGAGCCTGGATACTGATGTGATTGCTGACGCCACACAGGTGCTTCTGGAAGGTGTGGGTGACGCACAGCTCAGGTTTCCTAGCATCACACAAAACAGCATCTGCTGAGGAATCAGCACTCGGTACATTGTGGGGGAAAACTTCTCCCCCCAAAGTCAAATACTACCATCTGTAGACTCCGTTGGAAGAGTTTTTCTTGACTGCTGGTGATGGGTTCATCCACCTCAGGAGACATTTAAAGGCCTTCTGGAAACACAAAAGGCCACTGAACCCTGAGGACGAGACCAATCCATTCTTGGGAGATGCGGCAGAAATCTTTCTCCAGCATCACTTTATCTACAAACCAACGTTTGTCCATTTTGTCTAATTTTTTACCAAATAATTGCATTTTTAAAGTGAATTTGTATTGTCTGATATTTTAACAGCATTTTCTGATGTAAATGAGGCCATTCATTTCCCAGGAAGAAAAGCTAGGTACATAGCAACTACTGAGGGCTATAACAAGTCAGTACAGCTTTCAACTTGTTGCTAAGAGTCTGCTGCTTACAATTACTTTCTTCCTTAGTAGAAACCAGAAACAAGAAAGCCTGAGGGAAAGGGCAGTAGCCCTTGTCCCTTCATCTCTTAAAAAGTGTGGATCTATCCATTTTATCATTAAATATTTTACAAATGTTTGTGAAGATTTTTTTCTTTAAAATTTTGCAACACCCCATCTGTTAAAGCCACTTCCCCTCATTAAGACTATTTACATGCAAAGTTTTAGACTGCAGCTGCTTTTGTCATGACACCATCAAAATATTTGGAATGATTTATTTTTTTAAATGGGGGAAAATGTATTTTCCATTTGTGCTTGGCATTGCATTACTAAGAATCTCTTCTGGTAAAAATCATACTGAATCTGTTGTGATGGCACTAGAACAGCTAACAAAACTTGGCCCAGCATTGTACCCCTAATTATGTTAATATGTTTCAGAATAATTTTATGAACTGAAAAATGGCCATTCCTTTTGTCTGACTAGAAAGGAGAAGGAGAACCTTGTCTATATATTTGCCTTTCCAGTCTTATGCTCCTTACTAACTCAGTGTTCTCTCACAAAGGTTACAAACCTTAAAATTTCTTTCTAAGGCTCTTTTCACACTTACAAAGTTTGTACGCTTTATGTAAAGGGAAACAATATTTTTATATATTAATTCTAAATATGAAAGATTTGCAAATCAGTACTAACTGCCTTTAAAGCTTGACTATCCTATGTAGTTTATCCATGGTTAGATTGGCAAGCTGAGTTGCTGTGCATGATGATAGCAGGCATGTCTGTGTTATCTTGACACAATAGGTTTTGTTTTGTACAAAGGAAAATTAATTCTTGCTAGCAATCTGCTGCTAGAATTAAGATGGAGAGAAAACAAGGTATAATGCATTTCATAACAATATTTAGGAAGAAAAATAAAATTGTAAAGGATGTCTCCTTGGTACAGCATTTGCAACAGGTGGGAGGGCTGAAAATACATTTAGATGTGTCTTCTGCATATTTACATGTATCTTTTGAAAGGAAAAGATTCAGACTCATCAATCTGGACAAGGAACAGTGAAAATATAACTCAGAAAAGTGCATGTGGTCTGAAGCTTTCTGAAGCTCAGAGAAAGGGAAAGATGTGACAGTCAGGAAAGTCATGGATAAGGCATAGACACATGGAGACCAACATTTTCCCTCCACCGTGCTTCTTCTTTTGAGACCACAGAAAACAGAAAATACATCCTCATAGGCTTTAAAAGTAGACCTCATAAGAGATGATAATACTTTCCCTGGATCCCAATGCTGCTGAAAAGATGGTTGCATCATTGCAACATGCCAGACATGATGTTAAATGTTTTATGTATTTTGTATTTTGAAAGTGCAGTGAGAGAGATGAGCTCTTACCAACTCAGTCAACGCATGTGCTAAGTAACTCAAGCTCACAACATAGCCCAGGAGTTTATTAATAATTAAATAAACAAAAGTATTTTAACTTTACTGGATATCTATAACTTCTTCCTCTGCCAGGATCCCTAAGCAAACTACATCCAAATATATATCATGTTCTATATCCTAAAACCTATCTCACTCCAGCTGGGCAACTGCACACAAATGCAGAGAAAGCTGTCAACAGAAGGAGAAATACAGGGCATTTTCTTTCAATTTAAAAAATAAGATGAAGGAGTTATCATTTCTTGAGATCTGACAAAATTGACAATGTAAATACAAAACTGCTTTCAGGGACTATTTGGCCCCAAGAAAACTTTAAATGAAATTTGGTATCAGTTATGACTCTTAGAAAGGACAATTTGAAATACAGTGTACTAGTAAAGAATTCCAAAAATATGGCTGTTTTCAACAGGGAATGCAAACAGATACTGTGGTATTCTACTTTGGATATGTACTCCAAAACCTGGAAAATGGGTGCTAGACTGCTAAATAAAGGAAAACTCCTAGAAGAGTTGACAAATGACAAAACATCAGAGCAATCACTCCAGGAATTAGCTCATGTGCAAATAGCTGCCTCTACACCACATGGGGTCCTTTTCTGCTATGCTTACCTGCTATGAAGAGGTGGCAAAGTGCAAAACACCAGACTCATTTAATTTCTTAATTTTGGACAGACCTTGGACAGCCAGAATCAACACATACACCTCTTATTTAAAAACACAGATCCATGAACAACCACAAGCCTAAACTGGCAAAGTTATGGCCAATCTCCTTAAATAAAGTGCTATTACAAAGCACTTGAACAGCTCATCAGCAGACATAATTTTGATCAGGGATACCAATGCCTGACAGAAATAAATACCAGCACAAAAAGAAGAAATTTCAATTTCTAGCCCAAATATAGGAAGAGTGATGTTGCTTGGGAGGCAATAGCAGTTTGAGCTTAAAGGCAAATTAATTAAATTGCCATGATAACACACAGCTAGAAGACTGTTAAAACTTGTTATCAATGTTAATAGTGTTAGGAAATGTCTGTCTTTGGCCAAATCACATGTCTATCTCCATATTGGACTAGTAAAACAATTTTCCATCAAATTCGGGGAGAAAAGCCTGAAGAGGATTCGGCTTTCCTTAAAAAATTACAGAAATGGGGGCAGAAGGAAGACTAGACTGAGATAAAATTTTTGTCCTGAGCTCTGAACTCATCTCTTTTAATGGCCTGTCAACTAACTGTAAGTGAGCTCAGGGATGGAGGACTGTTCCCGGTAAAGTCAGTGAAGACCAATTTTTGCCTTAATATTCCCAATGTGAGGCAGAAAATGTAGGTTTTGTCACTGATAAACATCAACAGAATTGAAGCCCTGACAGGAAATTTGAAATGATCCTCCAAATGTCATTTCTTCTAGCACATCAAAGAGCTGAAAGCTGTAGTTTATAAAAAAAATCTTACTTTTGTCTTCCAGATTTAGGTACAAAACAAGAGAAAGAGAGAAATGCTGGAACAGTTCACACACAATATACTGAAATAAGGATAAAAATGGTTTTGGAATCAAAACTGGGACTTTGCAGAGCTTCACTCAATGTCTGTGATTTTGAACAGCTGAGTATTTCTAATCAATTTATCATTCTCACCTCAGGTTTCCTGCTCAAAGACCTAGATAACTAATAACTTGTCTGAAAAAGGTATTATCAGATATACTTTATAACGGCCAGTACTTAGACCAGTCTAGAGATCTATTTCAATTCAAATGAACCCCTTAAACTTTCTATACTGTCTGTGAGAATTAAGTGGTTCAAACAACACTCACATTTTTTTTAGCACTTTGAATTGCATGAGGGAAATTCAAAGGTTATGTAGGTTTATATTTTCAAATGCCGTTTTCTTAAACACCAAGAGAAACTTAAAAATATTTTAATGAAGAGAGGCACATATACCTGAAAAATCCCATACTTGGTCAGGCTGTGGTGTTGTATTGGCATAATTAAGTTAGGTTGAATTAGAATGGCCTGCCCAGGGAGCTGGGCAAGAAACAACTGGATGTGGCACTTAGTGCTGTGGTTTAGTTGATAAGGTGCTGATTGACCAAAGGTTGGACTCCATGATCTTGGAAATCTTTTCCAGTCCAGATGATTGTATGATTCTATTAATTGCTCCTGAGGCACAATTTCCTGAGGGAAAGGAAGATGGGACAACTCATCTTTTCTAATTTGCTGTTGTCCTGAAAGGACAACAAAGGAAAAGATTTCTAACCGTTCACCAAAGAAGCCCCAGTAGAGGAAAGGTAAGGCAGTGTTATAGAAATTAGATTTCTTGGGAGCCTTTATTTACTTCAGTCTTCAGGAAGTAAGCTCATGTGCTCTTTAAAGAATTCATTAACCTATAAAATTTTCTTCTTCCTGCTTCACAAGCAGTCACTCAAGGGAGTGAAACACCTCATCAAAATAAAATTAGAAGTTAAAATTGCATCTATCTATATCAAGCTATCAAGGTATAGAGAGAATGGAGTCAGAGGACTTAAGCAGATGTCTATGGAGACATAAAACCTGACCTCTTCAGGGAAGGCCTGAGCTGCCTATCCAGCACTGTGAGTCGGTGAGGCACTAAGCTGTCTGCAGCAGCCAGCCAGGAGAGTTTCCAGGGTCTGCAGCTTTAGTAAGTAATTTTGCAGGAACTGTATAATGTTTTTAGTATGCCCCATTGCAATTTAATAGTCAGTCTACTGAACCTGAGGGTGACTCAGCACAGAATTTGAAATAACTGTTTTCTTCAGGAATGGACCTAGATGTATCCTTTGCTTTTCAGTGGTTTTACTTCTACCCCTTCCACCACTTAGGATACCTAAGTGAAAGTGCCATTGGCTATAAGAGTTCATTTATTATTCAAGCAAACAATACTTAACCAGACACGACTGAAGGGCTCATACTTCTGAAATGATCTATAACCAACAACATATTATCCTCTGCCATTGCACTTAAGAGCCAAAGAAAAGATCTATAGGTGACAGCAAACTGACTCTAGAGAACATTTAGGAGAATAAAGTTGGTGGTTGCAAAACTACCATATTTCTGGTGTTAGAGTAAAAAACAAACAAAAATAATTATTGAAATGCAATATACTCCTTCCCCAATGAGTGCATACAAAATTAATTTGGAAGAGAATACCTATCATCATCCCCTTTCTCTCTATTGGTTGGGGGCTGTTTTGGAAATGAGTTATGGGTACACTTTGACAAAGTCAGCCCTGTAATCCTGCTGTAGAAGGACTTCCAATAGGCAACTGAGTTAACTCCCTTTGCAGCTGTGAACAACATGGCACAGAGGCAACTCAGAAGGCCAGGTTATGGCATTCAGACAAGAATCAGTATCTCTGGTTACATATACAACAATGGGGAGCTCAGTTCATGGTGGTCAGCAGCTCTTTTTGCGTCTCCTCAGCTGTTCACCTTTGCCTTTTCTCTCTCCTCTAGCACAGAAGGGTGTTTTGTTCCAGTAGCTCCAAAACAAAGCCATTGTTTGTCTGCTCTATAAGATGTTGGCAGCCCTCAGGTGCTGATTTTAAAGGGACCCAGATTTTTCAAGGGGTCTAATTCCTGTTTAGAAATTCTTTTGCTGCAAAAGTGCTGAGTGTTTAGCAAATAGCAGGGTAAAGCCTTTCTTTCCAACTAATTTGCCAGACATGAAATTCTCCTCATCAGTGACTCATGGTCATTGAGAATCAAACTGACTTGTACCTTCCACAGGGCCAGGACATTCAGAAGTCACTCAAAACATGAGTAACTCTTACTACTCTGTCATTTTCAGGGTAATCACAAGCATGGCTAATTACTGTATTCTAGGCTCTGCCACAGTACAGAAGTGCTTAGGTCTGAATGGGCAGGAACAAGGAATTCAAAAAGGAACATAAGGCTTTTAAACCCTAATCTTTAATTAAAATTTGTCCCAAATAATGCATGAAGGTTTATTATTACATCAGACAGATGTTTGGTTGCCTCAGAGAAAGAAGCTGTGGCTCTCATTTCAGTGCCTAGCAAGCCAGTACTCACATGCCAATATCCATCCTTAAAGCAATTATGGTGCTGTCTCAGTAGAAGCTAAAATGCGAGCAGGCAAGGTGAGAGGATGGAAATGCTGTGCTCCAATGGCATAGAAAAGCAGGCATGCTGCTACATGCTCTAGCTAAGCAGTTCTTGAAAGTCATAAATCTCATACTTTCAGTTTGAAGTACAAATAAATTGTTATTGAGGAAGTCTAAGAAATGACTGAATTTATATATGAGCTGATGTGCATATATATGGCTGAGTCCCAAACTTCCCTCACAAACTTTCTAAATGCCCCTTGGTTATGATGACATTAAAAGTTATTGCTTGGCCCAGAGTGCTGACATTTATGACTATACTATAATGTTCCCTCTTGGGAGCAAAGGTAAAGCCAGCATGACCATGCTCCACAGCCCTCTAAACTGTTAAAAAACCTTGTTTTCTTGGACCTAGGCAGAGCAGACAAGCTTGGTTTATTGATAGCCCTGCTTTTGTTTATCAGCTATGTCTGCTCCAGGCAGGTGCTGTAGCATCAGGACAGGGCACATCCCATGCCTAAGGCCATGACCACACTGACTCCAGCTGCCCTGCTGGCTTCCCCACCTCCCTGCAGTCTCACCCTGCCCCAGGGCCATCTTGGGAATCACAGAATCATTGAATTATACAATAGTTTGGGCTAGAAAGGATCCTTAAAGATCAACTAGTCCAACCCCCCTGCAACAAGCAGGGACATTATCAACTAGATCCTGTTGCTGACATCCCCATCCAACCTGACCTTGAATATTTTCAGCAATGGGACATCCACCACCTCTTTGGACAACTTACTCTACTGTTTTACAACACACATCGTAAAAAGCTCCTTCTTTAATCTAAATATACCCTCTTTTAGTTTAGAACCATGACTGAGTTTCATCACACCAGAGAGCTCCTCCTGCTCCTCTGTAACTTCTCCTTATGTCTGAGTGGCACCCAGGCACATAAAGTCAATGAGGCATATGGGGGGGCCATCTTGACCCCTAAAAATATTGTCTAATAAAAACTTTCTATAAGCTGCCATTACGGTCCAACCTGTCAATGCTATTTTATGGTAACATAACAAAAATTACACTAAAAACATTACTCCTACATGCACAAGATTCAGAGGCATCATTTTTCAGAAAATAGACCTTGTGGTTATCATTTCTTGGGACTCCACTATCAACTCCATAATTGCATAAATATTTCATAAGAAATTTTGGTCTACTTTAGATGACAGAAAATTTCATTACTTCTGCTAGCTCTGATAGTAATGCAGGTTTGGTTTTTCTTTTTTTTTTGTACAGAATGTGACTTTACTCCATTAAACTGTTTGAATAAAATATGACCTTAATCTTACAGTGATAGATTTTGTAATAATTGTCCTTTCTTTGGAAGAAGAAAAATGGAAAAATGAACAGGTGCTCCTTTGGGATACCAGAAAATGCAATCAGAAGAAAACCAGCAGTTTTTAGAAGAAAACAAATGTATCATGAATAAAGGCTTTCTGTATATAAACAGTTTGATTAATAACACTATTGGTGTGTTCATAGAAGTGTTATAACAATTCTCTGTCAGAGATGATATATTATTAGCCAAAGTATGACTTCTGCCTCAAGACTGAAGACTTGCCCTCAATCAAGGACGACTGGGTAAGAGAAGTGGGCAAATTTGACATGCACAGGTCCATGGGCCCTGATGGAATGGTGCAGAGAGAGCTGGTGGACACAACAGTGAGACTGCACACGATCATCTTTGAAGGTTGCAGAGATCAGCCTGAGGACTGGTAGAAAGCAAAGGTCACCCTCATCTTCAGAAAGGTCAAGAAAGAGGATGCAGGGAAGTACCAACCAACCAGCCTCACCTCAGCCCGTGGAGAGCTGATGATGCACTTCATTCTAGCAGTCATGTCTATCCACATGACAGGAATGATAAGATGATCGGGAGTAGCCAGCATGGATTCACTAGAGGGAAATCATGCTTGGACACCTCAACTGCCTTCTGTGATGAAACAATTACTTGAATGAATGAGGGGAAAGCAGTGGATATTGTCTGTCTTGACTTTAGCAAGGCTTTTGACACTGTCTCTCGCAGCATCTGTGAGAGGTTGGAAAGACTAATGCCTCAAGACATTTTGGGATGCACATGTGAGGGGAAAGGGACAGGCTGGGCAGAGCCTATGAGAAGCAGTGCCCTGCCCTACACCCCACAGCCCTAGAGCCTGTATCCCAGCCCTGCAGTGGCTACCAATCATGGTACACCTGCCCCTAGAGCCCCTGATCCAGCTCCTGAGTAGCCAAATGACCAGAAATCCCACTTGGGGGAAGGGCCCAAGAAGACAAAGGGCTATTTGAGACCAAACACAAGATCATCACATTGTCTGGCCTCTACCTCTTCTTGGAGTTTCTATCATCATTGGAACCCAGAAGCTGGTAGATATATGTGTGCTTTTCTAAACTTTTTCTCTCTTTCTCTCCTTCTTCTAATTACCACTTCTTGGAATTCTTGAGTAACTTGAAATCAAACAGGCTTAAAATTTGCTAAGTTGAATGGGCCAAGTTAATATTTTGAAAAGTGTTTTATATTGATTGAATTGTGTTCTAAACCTTTTAGAACCAAAGTTCTCTGATTTTCTAAAGTTGCCAGTAAAGTCTGCTTTGAAGTTTTGACCTCTTCAGAATACCCTGTCATTATTTCTCCAGTACATCCAACTAAGAGCACATGAAAAACCATAAGCCATGTTAAAAACTTTGTCAAGCAAGTTGTTTGGAGCTTTACAGTGTCCTCATGGGCAAAGTGAGGAAGTGTGGACTGGCTGAGTGGATAGTGAGGTGGATTGAGAACTAGCTGAATGGCAGATCGTAGAGGATCAGGATCAGAGACACAGGGCCTAGCTGGAGGCCTGCTACTAGTGGTGTACCCCAAGGTTCAATAATGAGCCCAGGATTGTTTAATTTATCCATCCATTTGGATGAAGGGGCAGATGACTCCTCAATAAGTGAACTGATGACACAAAGCTGGGAGGAGTGACAAATACACCAGGGACCATGACAGGCTGGAGAGAGAAGAATTGCCTGAAGTTCTGTGATTCTGTGACAGCTGTACTTAGCCTTGAGCTCTGTTCTGTAGTGTTTCCCTTTTTCTGACCCTTTTTATCATAGCTTGAAATTTATGTCTTTATAACAGAAAAAAACCCAACTAGATGAATGAATAATGTCACAGATAATGGTCATCTACTGGCATGAAGAGGACACCCACCAATGTATGTGGTCAGCTCCCTCTGAGGAACACCAGACATATGGAAAGTTGGATGGGTATGTAATTTTGCTGTAGTTAAATCCAGTGTCTAATCTTAAAGAAAGTTTCTCCATCAGATCCTTGAGACTCTGTGATTTAAACTGCGCATCTGTTACACCCTCTCAGTGCTGGGTAAGCATGTTCTGTCTTATGGAACACTTTGAAAGTCTTTCAGTTCTTCAAAATAGGAACAACAGAAATCAGACTATGTTAAAACAACTTTTAGACTCCATGAACCTATGGATCTTATTTTACCTATTGCTGGGATTTGCTGCCAAAGCTATTTTTTCATGAAGATATTTTTTTATTTTGTATTTTGTCAAATATCAGTATTTTGTAAAATACTGATGGCATCATCTCTGGAAAAGCCACCTGAGGTAAAATAGCTTTTTATTAAAATGTAATGATTCAAGTTCCTGACCTGACTGATAAAGTTAAGAAAAGAAAAGATAAAAGGATAGAAGTAAAAACAAAATTTAAAAAAAAAAAAAATTCAAATGTAGCAGTAAAGATATTGCTTCTGCCAGTACACAGAAAGCAGCTGGAGTGCAGCATGTTTGTAGCTGGATCACCAGCAGAGCACAAATTGTACATCTGTGCAGATCAGACAGCCAAATGTTGTGTTTAAAGCATGCTAATTAACCAGACCATTCCCGGAATAAGGAGAAAGAAATTGCCCAAAGTGATTGCAAAATATTTCTTTTTTTTTTTTTATTTCTCCATTCAGCTAAGCAGTTCACATGCCAATAAACTTTAAGCATTTTGAAAGAATGTGGATAACTTGTCCAATTGTTGAAAGATCTGAAGATATTTCTCAAGTACTTGTAGCTATCCTGAGTGTTTCTTTTTAGCTTATGGCTTCGCCTTTTCCCAGTTACAGAGGGTGGATACTAAATATCAAACTGATAAAATTTATTGACGGTTCTGCAGCAGACCAGAATAATTTACATTGGCAGAAACATGTTAAAGTTACTGATTAAAAGAATTGCCTCCAAGACACCTTTTCCAGGATACTTAAAAAACTTAGATGTCCAAATTCTTCAAAATGATGGTGCAACAATCCACTCTCTTCAAAATTTTGCTGCTGTAACATGGTAAACCATAAAAACATTTTCAGTTAGAAATGTCTAACTGCTTTCTAATGAAACAGGATGGACAATCCTCAAAACATTTTGCTTTAGAACCATTTAAGCAGTGAAAAGTGTTCATGTTTATTTCAGTGTTTCAGAATAATAAAAATGGGATGCATGTGATACAATAATTGCATGTCATACAAGACATCTTATAAAGTCAGAAATAAGCTAGAAATAATCATGTACTGCTAGAAATAAGTCTCCTGAGCTTTCAGCCCCTCCAATTTAAAATCATATTTCTTCTGATATTTTAATAAAAGTATGCTACACATGATATTTTTAACATCTACCAACTGCATAAATACTTTGGTTATATAAGTGATTTAGCTTTGACAATATTTAAATAAACTTATCCTACCTGGGAGCCAGAAGCTATTCCTTTTCCGAATGATTTTATTTTAGGGAATGATTGCCTGGATCATTTCTCAAAAGTATGAATCAAGATTGTTCTACAGCTAATTCACTCCCCAGCTGTGACTATCAACAGCTGCCAGTTTGTTTCATCAGCAGGCAGAATATATACATCTTCATTTCAAATCTTAAAATCAAAGTATAGACCATCCTGGAAAGCAGTGCCAGACACTGACACTTTTTCAGACAAGTGTTTTCTAACAAACATCCAGAGCTAAATATAATACAGCTCTGCAATAGAAGTATGCAGCTACATTTGGTTTTGCTCAGAAAACAACAAAAGTGCATTTATAGCCAAATTATTTGCTTATTTGCCTATCCCAAAAGTTTGTATGCTTTGGATGGGAGAAATAACAAGGACAATTCCTTTCCTTGGGGAAGGTTGGAAAATACATTGTCAGAGAAGAGTTGTTTTTGTTAATTAGAATACTAACCACAAACATGTCTATACAATCACCATCTGTCTAATTAATTTAAATCTAATCAAATGCAACATGAATTCCAAGTACAAAGGAATTGATCTTATTGTCAGAACTTTTCATAAATAGGGACATTTGCAATTGCCCTGGTCACTGCTCAGCCAGCTCCCAGAGAGTATAAGCTAACAGAGCTCAATTAATTTAAATATGGCAATATCAATTTACACTAGTGAAGGTCTTGACCTAACACAGAGTTAAAAAGCTGTGAGAAACTATGGATAAAATGTATAATGATGGTGACATATCCAAATTCAGGTAGTACAATATTGACCATGTTTATAAACCTGTAGAAATATGATATAAATATTTGCTGTGTCCTCTTCATCCATATCCAAGAGTGTAAGCTGCCCATGAAATCCTAAGTACATCTTGCACCAAGGCTACACCATTAGTGTGCCTGCCCATAGCCACAAAGCCCACAAGACCTGTCCTACATCACTTCTATTCATGCACATGCAGTGTGTACAGAGAAAATGTATTAATGTAGACCAAAAAGTAAATTTTCAGCATCAAAAAAGCTGCTAACCAAGGCCTCACAAAGGCACAGGAGTGGCCCTTGAAATAAGAGGGGTCTTATGACATGGTATCATCAAGGCAGGAGCTAAAAATTAGATAAATACTCGTGAGCCTAGGAGCTCTCCCTCTGGAGGAGCTACCCCTGCGCAGAGGTGCTGCTGCTGTGAAGGTTTTAGGTTATGGTGCTCACAGAATGTGGTTTTCCAGGGAACAAGAAGCAAACAGTGCAACTGAGAGAAGGAGGTTTCTCAGAGTTTTCATATCTGCCCTCTTTGTTTCTGCATAGTTCAGGAAAATGCTCACTTCAGAAAAACCAGCCATATGGACTAAGACTTTCTACTGAAAAACAAGTGAGACATTTTTTCAGGTCTTTATCTGATATGCTTTTTACCTAAAGTGCTTCAGGATGCTGTTTCAAATCCACCATCTGCACATCACTTTGTAAGAAGAAAGCCTGGTGGCTGTTTCTACAGGCCAGGCTTCATGCAGGACTAAAGTCTCCAATAGCAAAATACAAAGTGGTACTTGTGATGCCTGCATGGATATGACACTCAACTCTAGATCCAGCATAGGAGCACTGCTCAGGACTTTGAACTCCAGTCCCTTTGAGGTGAGGCATCATTGGGAAAATGTAGGTTAATTTTAAATATAAAAAAATTAAAGCATCTCTACTTACTTGAATTAGCTGAGTGATAAAGCTTCAACTTTAAGGAATGTCAGAATGTTTCCAGATTCATATTTTTCTGGAATTTTCATTATAATATTTTTTGTCCTGATTTGAGGAAAAAAGCAAATGTTAAAGTACGCAAGTTTCCTCTGGGATAAAATTTCCAAATTTAGCTTTGCTGCAGGAGACATAAAAGTAAAGTTGTTATAATCCAGAAAGATATGTGTTTTCCATGTGTACACATACTTCTGTACTCCTGCATTCTCCTGACTTCTCCAAAATTATTTTTCCTACCCTAAACAGTAGGAAACAAACTTTCCTTTTTAGCCTTTATGTAGATCTGTGTGCTTGGTATTGGTGTACCCAGGCTTTTCAGACTCAAGAAAAAAAAAGAAATTAAAATATGGTTTGTTCATCATAGTAAGTTAAACAACACATACCTGATAACTCCAAGTTGCCAGCTAGTGGTCTGTAATAATCAGAATTGAACATCAAACCAGCAAGGTAACTTGAGAGAAGGATTCCAGCCTGTGCTTATCTGCAAGTTTTGGTGCCTTTCTCCTAAGATATTTGTACCTCTTCTTCCTAATTATTTCTGTTCATTTGGGTGCTACCTCTGCTGCATCCTTGAGAAGAGCTATTTCTAGTTTATCCCAGGACTCCTACACTTTCAGGCATCATAGAAGTGCTGATAATTAAACTGGTGCCAACCATGCAGATAGTTTCTCAGTTTAGAACCTTTGTATTTCCAACATTAAAAAGGAGACATACAAGGGAACTAAGGAGAAGCAGAAAAAGTCCTGCAGTTACCTCAAAAACCTTTGTTGATTCAAAGGTAGAATATCAGGGCAAAAAGCAGCATTACCCAAAGCTCTTCCCTATTTCCAGTTAGGGCCTTATTCTCTTAAGATTTGCATGAGGACGTGTAGATGAGAATTTACTTCATTCTAGTCAATTAATTCAGATGACTGTGAAATTCATACTACAGAAAAGGAAAGCCAAAGCTATTTTATTGATGAAAACACTGCTCAGGACACTGTACCACACACTGTAATAGTTCTCATACCTTTGGTACATTTGCTTACTACCAGCACACCCAAAGCAGGATGAGTTTGAAGTTATCACACCATGATTTCGCCTGCCAAATCTGACTTTACAAGCTTGTGATGAAATGCTAAATGCATCAGTTATAAAATATTCTCATTCCACACAGATGCTTGGGAGCTATTTCAGTTGCAATGTTTTCCTTCTAAAACCTCATTCCCCAAGTGAGAAAACCATTTGCCCAGGAAGGTTTGGAGCAAAGAAAATCTCATGGATGTGTGCTATAATTTCACAAACAGAACATAAACCAGCAGAAATGTCCACACTTCTTTTTTTTTTTTTTTTTTTTTTTTTTTTTTTTTTTTTTTTTTTTTTTTTTTGGTAGTAATATTCAGCAATAAAAATCCCATAAACTGCATGAAATAAACTTCTGTGTGGAGCTAGCCTCCAGCTTTAGGCATTTACATTTCATAGTCAGTAAATACTGTGTCAGTCCCAATCAACCTGGCATCTTGCATGATCAATAAACTCATCATGTTTTAAACAATGGTGTCTGCTCTATGGCCAGCATACAAACCAATCTTTTACCACCTCTTCTGTTTTATTTTGGTTTTAACCCAGTTCAAACAATTAGAACAGTAGATTAAGTATATATTATGCTGCCATCTGAACGGAGAGCTGCACCAGGCCCCACAAAGGCAGATGCAAAGGCAGAGTTTGCTGAGGTGCCAGGCTGTGGCAGACACTGCTATCTCCCTCCTTTGCCAGGTTGGGATCCTCAGACTGTGGAATAAGTCCCAGCACGTGATGCTCAGCTAATCAGTCAGATACTCAGTCTTGCTCACAAACCAAGTTGGACTTTTTGTTTCTTGTTGACTTGCTTACTAAACATTAGAATAACTAAACATTCTCTGTGGGTGACTACATTACATTTGCAATGTTACAGTTCAATTGAGGTCTTCCAATTCCGATCCTAGATATGGGAAATGGAATCAAGATCCTTAACAAGTAGAATGGATTTTTACTGTGAGCTGAAACAGGAGTAAAAAGACATTCAGCATCAAAGGAATTTTATTTAGAAAAACATTTTATATGACCCATTAGTTAGTCAAATATCAGTCCAATGCCACCATTTCCCCAAAGCAAAATATATATATTCACCATTGTTAAACCAAACAAGTCAACAACCAAGACTGAAATCAAGTGATAAATGATAAGCAATTCTACTTCGGTTTCCAACCACATGACAGCATATGAAGACAAATAAGAGCCATCATGACATACCAAAAACTATGGTCAAAGAATATTTTTTGCAAAGTAGAGCACATGAAATTAAGAAATTTGCCAAGTACTCTCCTAGTTATGTACATAATAGTATGATAGTTAATTCTATGACCACAGAAATGCATTTTTGAATGTGCATACGTTCATATATACTACTCATATGAAAGGGCATACCAATTTGCAATATGTGCAAAGGACAAATAACCAGTTCACTTTATCCAGGTTTTTTGATAAGTACACCTTTATTTCATCCTTCTTGTCCAAAAGTGATGAATTTTTTCATCTAAAAATTCTTAGTTTTAAAATCCAGACTGATAATATTTTTAAGAACTTAAGTATTCTTCTGAAATTTTTTCTCATTGTTTAATGCAATTTCATTCTATTTTTTTTTTTTCTGAAAATATGAAAGACACCTACAATTATTTAGGCAAGGTAAATATAAAACTCTATTTCTTTTTGTCAAACAGACAGATGAAATATAGTTATAACCTTATTGTGCAAGATAGATTAGTATGGATTCATAAAATCCAGGTACAGGTGCCTTTCATAAAAGTATTAAAATATTTTAAAGCTTTCCTGGATTTTTTCTGGACTTCTTAATGTTCAAATATGCCTGGAGAAAAAAAAAGCTTGATGAGTAAAGACTCATGTAAGATTTCTAAAACATGCATTACTTTT
The DNA here is from genome assembly GCA_013398075.1 of Notiomystis cincta. Classification (NCBI taxonomy): domain Eukaryota; kingdom Metazoa; phylum Chordata; class Aves; order Passeriformes; family Notiomystidae; genus Notiomystis; species Notiomystis cincta. Next base: position 150,792 of record VZRX01020082.1, read on the forward strand.
GGGTGTGTGTGTGTGAATTTTTTATAAAATCAATTTTAAAATATGGAAATAAGAACTACTTACCACTTAGAGCATTTTCTTAATTCTGCTATATCTTAAATCTATTTTAAATTGTAGATTTAAATTTTAATCTGCAGCATGTTGCCAAGTTAACTTTCATGCAAAGGAGTCTATGGTAGCTTATCACGTATGATGTCCAACTTTGTCATTGTAGCCCCAAATACATATAAATATTTCTTTATCTGGAACCAGTAGCTCCTGACCTTCACAAGTCTTTCATATTTTACTTTAAGTTAATAATCATAGAATGAACTGGGTTGGAATTGACAGACAGGGATGGAGGCTGCTGGATTGTCATCACAGACCATTCCCACTGTGAGAACAAAGTGTCCCTGTGATAACACCTCTGTTTGTAGAGAGTGCATCTCCTCAAGTCGTTCTTCCAGACCTCCTGAGTGACTCTGTTGGTTTCAGGTATAAAAGTGTGAAAACCATAGATAGAAGCTGCCCATGAGGTTGACTAGTCTATCCCCTTGATAAAACAAGATTTAATTTTGTCCTGCTTGCTATCTTGTGTCTGAGAAAGTTCAGTTCTTCAGCTACAATTGCAGGTCTTCAGGTGTGGATTTGGAGGAATCATATACTTTCATTCCACCATATGATGCATTTGCAGCCTTTCTTTCCTTTCATTTGACCCCTTTTAATAAACTAAAAAGAAAACTTTCCAAGTAATATTTAGAGGTTTCCTTAGTCATGTGGGCTATTTTCTAAATGTCTTTTTAGTCATGACAGACCAGATTTAACTTTTTCAACAAAAATATTGTTTTCCAGATTTCCATTTCTAACCACTGATTTCTATATTTCTTTAGGCACCCTAACCAGTGCCACTAAATTCATTAAGTAAACACCAAGAACCTGATACAGAGTAACTTCTACATATTTATCTATGGATTTTTCAGTTGCATTCCAATCAACAGATCCTGATTATGATGAGAACAGATAACATAAAAACTAAAATAACTCTTGGTATATTTACTCATGCTTGTGCCTGTTTAGCTGTTCCTCGTTGTATGATAATACATCATCTTTATCCTTGAACAATATTTTCAAGTGAAAACAAAATTCTTGTGGAAAAATGCATATCTGTGAGAACTGGTATTTTCAGAGGGACAAGATTACATTTTTAGAAGGGAAGAAATAATTTATTTTGGATATGGGGAAAAACCTCTTTTAATTAAAAATTTTCAGAAGTGAGGGCTAATCATCATGAGGGAAAATTACTTTCTACTGTCTTTCCTTGTGACTTATGTTAATTACTGTCTTTTTTTTGCAGAGATACAACCTGGACAAATAGCACTCTCAAAGGATAGCTGCACCAGTTGATAAAACTGCTACCACACATTCCCCTGCCATTTATAACTGAGCTTCTTTCCCTCCAGTTATTTTTGTAGCAACTGATATTTTAAAGCTGCTACTGTTGATTTTTGCTTTGAGGGTGGTGAGGCACTGGAACAGGTTGCCTGGAGAAGTTTTGGATGTACCAACCCTGTAAGTGTTCAAAGGCCAGGCTGGACAGGGCTCCATCCAGCCTGGTATAGTAGAAGGTGTCCACGCCCAAGGCAGGGGAGATGGAGCCAGAAGATTTCTCAGGTCTCTTCCAAACCAAACTATTCTATAATTCTATGATTAATCTCTTCAATTTGTCATATTCTGTAGATTGAAATTATTTAGTAAGATTTAGTTCAGTGAAGACTCTCCTGCCTGTCTCCCAACTAGCTCACAAACAGCTTGATAAATCCTGCCAAATGTTGTGTCACAGAGTCTGGTAATCATTTAACCTAACCAACTGGAACTGGAATATCTTAAGTAATCAGAGCCTTCTTCTTCAAACAAAAAGTACAATCTCTCAGCATGGTCTCCATCTTTTTCTTCTTTCTCATATGGCAGCAAAAGAATTTATGAAAAGATCATCTCTGTCCTTTGAGCTGATCTGTTTTCCACATCTCTACTCAATGTGATGTTTCATGATCTAAAAAAAAAAAAAAAAGAAATGAGATTTATTTTCATCTGTGTTTTCATCAGAAACATAAATTTGTAAAGTTAGACAGTTTGTTTTAAATCATCATTCATTCCCTATCCTACATTTTTTTTTTGAAAATTTTATAGTCTTGCTCTCATGACATTTTGGGGGTTTGTTTGTATTTGGGAAGAGAGAATTACTTGTTTTTCTTTTTCTTTGTATCACAATTATCTAGGGGATGTTCTCCTGAGTTCCATTTTAAGGTTGCCTAAGGGTTTGTCATATTGTCCTGAGCAGCAGAAAGCTTTCTAAATCTCTTTGGTCACTATCTTAATCTTCCTCTGAAGTCCTACGGGAGCCTATTTTATTTTTCTTCACTGTGATTTGGGAAAGGCTATCTTTTATAAGCCAGTGACAGATGAGTCTGTTCTTTTTTCAGGGGCTGTTAAATACAGTTCTGACTGGAATGTACCAATCACAGACTTACCAATGTTACTTTGATTTAACTGGAGAGTTGAAAAATGTTGGCATCAGTCCTGCAGTGCCTGTTTTCCTACTGAGCAGCTGTATACATTTCAAAAGGCCAATTCAATTGAAAAGATATTACAATGAAAGTAAATCTGAACAGACACTTCTTTCCTTCAAATTCCTGCTATCCCTTTCCACTTTCTACACAAAAACAAGCTGTTACAATTTATTCAATAACCACTGAAATCTTGCAAAGCATTTGTCACCAAAGCCCTCACCATAAGAGAGATTTTTTGGTACAGCAAGGTATGTTCAGACATTCATTTGATCTGACCTGGGCATTGCTGCCTTGACTTCCAGCTCAGCACCACAGATGGCACCAAGGTGTCCCATCATGTCTGTATGAGACTCACTGCATATTTATTCCATTTTATAACTGCAGGAGTTGCTAGTATTATGTGATAATGATTATTAATACATAATTTTTTTGACCCTTGTGCAAACCCAGTTTAAAAAGTAAAGACCAGATTGAGTCAACTAAGGGAAAACCAGCTGGCAAAGGCAGAAAATGTGTGAAAAAAACATGTGCTTTCATTTGTGTAAGCACACAAACAACATAAACATACCTCTAAGCAATTGCTTTTCATTATGGCTGTTTATCCTCTCTGTTTCCACGGGTTCCAATGATACTTCTATTGTCACAATGTGGTTTCTTCATGTGTCCCTGCCAGTAGAGATGAGATTCCTCCCACTAACATCAAATCTGACTTTTGCTACTCTTTCACAAAATTAAAATGAGATCCATGCTGTGCAGTCTGTCTCACCAACAGCTTTAACAAACACATGCAGATGTGATTTGGGAAACGCTAAGTGTCCTCTTGCTTAAAGAGACACTCCCAATGATTTTAATTATAGAAGGTTTCAGTGCCCACCAGCAAAAACTGCAGATATTGATTGAAGCAGGGTTTAGAGAGTAATGTGCTGGAAATCCTTATTAGTACTCAGCTTTAACTTTTGATTATGTGCAGAAGAAAAAGGTAAAACTTCCACTTTTACAGGTTTGGTTCAGTCTGAAAAAAAATTAATTCCCCTTCAGTAGGTGTGAATAGATAAGTCAGAAGGAATATAAAATCCAACCTGCCCACACTGTCAGCTAACTGGAAATACAGGTATCCACTCTTTGTAGAATCTCCTTTCAGCACTTTAACCTCCATTTCCTATCAGTTTCCTATTTGATTTATGGAAAGAATTACCTGGTAATCTCAATGACAGCAACAAGCCACAAACATACCACCTTCTCTATCAGTGAGAAAAGTTTTACGTATGCTGCAGAAGTTTGTGTTTGGGAAAATCATCTTATATCCTAGTGCTAGGAACTCTGGCAGAGTATCCATAGCATTATTTTCATCAGTGTATGTACAGTACATAACCCAGTGTGGAAGGTGCAGCAATGCACATGTACTAAGCATATGTTAACTTGTGTTATTGCCTTGACTGCCCTTAGGTTTTTAAAAAAACCCAATATGGTCAGATAAGTAACTAAGTTTTCTGTTTGTATTGAAGATATAAGAGGCTTGCTTTAGCTGCTGCTGATTTTGCTATTGTTTAACCCTGTTGACATTGGAGGAAATACAGTCTGGAAGGGTAAACAGGACTCTCCACATACATTTTTGGAAAGTTGTGATACTTCCAGTTACAATCCTTTTATTAATGCTGAGATGTGAACCAGAAAGGCCAAAGGCTCACTTCCAAAATCCTAGCTAAGACTAATTTTTGTAAGAGAAGAAAGTTACCTTTTTACTTATATATTAAGTCCAGATTCTGTTGAAGCTATTAAGAGAAATTCATGAGAGTCTATAACATCAGTGGTCAAGTGTGCAGTGTTTACCATGTTCAGAATACCTCAATACTTTAAAAAGGGTGATGCCAAGAGCTTTACACCTTCTTGCTACCTTGGTAATGGCTGTGACCCTCTATAGCCCCTTGGAATGATGTAGGACCTGCCATCTATCATGACAAGAGCTATTTCTGCCAAAATATACTAGAAAAGTTGCATAGACAACCTTTCAATCATAGTCTGATGGACTTTCTTGTAGTTGTTCCTTGTCAAAGGTCAGAAGAGGGTTTCAGTGACCATGGCACTGAAGGAAAGCTCCCTTGAGTTACTGAACTGAAACTGCAGAACCCTCCTCTGACAGGCAGCCTATTCTTCCTGCACTGTTACCTGCCAGCTCTGAAACATGTGTCCTGGAGGAGGAATCTGCCCACTGAACATGAGTACTAACACAAGCACACAGCTCCCAGAGAACAGTGAGACAGCTCCCTGCTTTCCTTTCCAAGTTTGTGAAGCAGCAGCCCTTTGGTCAAGTACCACCACAAGTCACCAGGCTCATGTCCATGCCTGAACTGAAAACCAGGGCAGAACCTACTATTCAATCGGAGGGCAGGTGATTCCTCAACCACAGACAAAGCTGAAACTGTGTTTGTCCTAGACAAGTACTTTATCTGGGAAAGAATAAGGAGTTTCAGTCCCTCACCTGACCCCATCCTGACTACAGGAATTGCTGCACTGGAATTGCCTAGTCTGCCTCATACTAGACCAGAAGAACAAAGTATATCCAAGCTGATGAAAGACGATTAGAAAAATGCACCTAAATCCTTTTTCCTGCATAGATTAATTTAATAGTGCACAAGAAGAGCATTCTGCAAAGTTCTCTTCCACCCCTGGAAAGCCTTGTATTATTCCAAGACCTTCCAAACATCACTGTGCATGATAAAATCATTACTGAAATCTTTGCAGGCAAAGCAGAATTTGTATATGCATGTACCATCATTAGGGGAAGAAAAATTAATTAAAGGCTCAGAGACAGGGAAATATGAAATGTTGAGACACTCATACATCCATAAAATCATAATGAAATGCAGAATTCACTAAAGAAGATTTAACCAAATCAGAAAAAGAGGTTTACTTATATATCTTTGAATGTGAAAAAAATCATCATAATGATTGGCAATAAAACATATCAAGTGACTCTGAAAAGTAAAAAAAAATTACTCCAGCAGTTGCTGTATTCTTTGGGTATTTTATGTGAGAAAACCATATCTGTTTATCTAGAGCAAAATTGGCAAGTTTTTAAATGAAATTTTGCCAAAAGTTTTCGTTAACCATAAAATATGAAAGTATAAGAACTTATGCCATGCCTTCTGGGCATAATACTTATAGCAACATAAATTGGGAGTTACTTCAGAGAAGCTGAAAAAGAATTCCATACAAAAGGAAATCAAAGCCAGAGTGCTCCAAGCTGGTTGTCACACAGGTATGTGTGTGTGTGTGTGTGTGTGTTGGCTCTTTCTTGATCATATAATTTCAGTTCTTAGGGAGACATACCTAAGTTACCAAGAGCCTGTCTACTCAATAAAGAAAAAAGTATGGTGCAAAAGTGAAGAGGCAGCACCTCATGAGCTTGGCATCTTCATGTCTCTTTTAACCATCTGGCTGTGTCCCGTGCTGACTAAACAGGGCCCATGTGTTTAGCAGGTTGCTTTTCTACCAGTACTTCTAAAGCAAGTTCTCCAGAACTAAAACAACATAGATGCACAGATGTTTGGCTTAAGACCCTTTCTTCACTCTCTCTCTCTTTGCTCTATGGAGAAATTATAACTAAATTATAACTAAAAGAGTTAAAAGCACTTAACGCCGAATCACCCTCATTTGCAACACCCATTTTCTTTATGAATGGCTGAAATTCTCTTGAAGCATTCAGTGATAGGAAAAATCACATTTATGATTTGTCATGAAGACTTGGGAGTAGAGTTTAGCTAAATCCTACTCAAGATGAGCTAACTCAAATCCACTTTTGCACAGTAAACATAAAATAAACATGAGAATGGTTATTTCTTCCTGTTTGTTGCCACTTTTTCAACCACCTTCCAGAATATCCTGTTTTGCAGGTCAGGATTTGTGTCAGATAGTTGTGTAATATGAATCACAGTGCCATTCCTCACTGACCAGAGGGATAAAAGCAAATGGAATGGGCTGTAAGTCCAGTGAACAGCTTTAGGAGACCTTAGAAGACCTCAAAGATAGGGATACTGAGCTGTGGGAAGGTTTGGGGAAAGCCATGCACAGCCCCATTCTCTTCTGACCACTTGTGTAGAGAACTAGACATTTTTATAGGGAACAAGGTTAACCTCTTTCTTTCTGATCTTTTAAATCTCAAGCAACAAACATAAATGACTCTTGGGAAAAAGAGTCAAACCACAGCTGAAAACTTCTCTTCCATTTAAAATCTGTTTAAGCATTGTTTTTTTCAAGGCATTTCAGTGTTAGCCATGTCTCCATATCTTCTTCCCATGAATATCAGCTTGCATTGGCCATTAGCCACTTCTCCAAAAGGTCCTTCTTTGCGGCTACCAGATCAGGAAGACAATCACTTCAAGATGTGAAGTGCAAACTCACAGGGTGGAACTGTGTCAGAAAACATCCTGTAACATCCTGTAGCAATAATGCTGTCCTGACAGGCTTTAAACAAGATTAAGTATTCTCTGCCCTCCAACAGCCTAACTCTAGTGCAAGAAACTGTCTCATGTGCACGAGCTAATTTGACAAAAATGTGACTCTTGGCTCAGACCAAATCTGGATCAAACCTGCCCTGGTAGGTGAGGCAGTGAGGTACAGAGATATTTGGTGTGGAAGCTCAGCCTGAGACAGAAGTTTGTCTACAAATATGGTATCATTCAGACAAGGTGAAAACATTTTGACAGATGAGTTTTAGACCAGAAATCTCAATTTCCGTCAAAATAAAGTCTCAAGGGAATATGTTGATTTTTAAGGCATTTATCTGCCGGTGTCAAAATATTTGCAACTTTTTTTCTTAACATTTTGACAGTATCAAAATATTTTATTTTTTTTTATTTCCTCGGTTGGTTTTATTACATTAATTTTGACATAGCATAGTAAAATTAGTATTTACTATAGCTGATAATTTTATATTATGATATGTCAACATAATCATAAACTGCTGTCAAAACATTTTAATGTTTTCCAAGTCTTCATTCCTCCAAGACTTTAACACATTTGGTTTGCTTTAACTCATGATTAAATAAATGAGGAAATAACATAATTTCTCAGTGAAAAAGAATTCTTTTTTGTAAACTGCTCGAGATTCTTCAATGTTTTTTTACACTGCTGCATTTCATATAGTCTCATATTGTGTCTCACAATAAAATCCTCCTCTATGTGAAAATTACTGGAGATGATCCCTTATACTGATAGAAATAAGGGAAAGTTGAATGAAAAGATAGCTGTTTATCAATGTTGGTTTTCTCACACTCCTGAAACGACCTGGAGTTTGAGGAAAACACGGTGGTGGACTAGAAGAATTCTGCATTCTAGAGAGACAGAGGAACACTGACTGAAGATTAATTTTGTTTCATTCTAATTAGCCTAGGAATTGCTTCAACAAGAGCTCTGAACTCTGGATCCCTAGTGTCACTATTCCCCTCTGTTTCTAAGGTAGGCTCGGTTGAGAAAGCTTATGAAGCAAAGAGTAAAAGCTTATAAAGGAAGAAAAAAATATTGCAAATGGATAAAAGAAGTCAAGTTGCAGAATTTTAGTTCATAAAAAATCTTGTTACTTTTTCTACTTTTTATTTTAAAACAATGTGCATTTATATACATATAAAAGTAAACATTTTTTAAAGTGTAAACCCATTCCTAATCCAATGACCTCTCTAAAAAGCTAAAATTCAGTGTTTTCCCCTAGCCAAAATTTGATAAGCCTTGAGAAGTTGGAGAAAAAGAACCAGATGTTAGTCAGACTCTTGGTCACCAAAATAGGTAGTAACGTAGAGTTATACCAAAATCCTTGAAATTTTTGAACAAAAAAGAAAAAAGTGTAAGGATGGTTTGAAGATATAAGTTTAATCACTCTTTGATTTAATTATTCTTTCAATTTCCAGAAGTGAGGACAAGCATTTTAAGAGAAAGTAATCCTTAAGGTAGAGTTGATGATGTACTGTTCAGCATACAAGGAATAAAAAAGAAAAACTTGCACATTCTTGGAAGATGATAATAACCCTTATGTTTACATGCCACAGTCCTGGAGATGATATCTTACAAAACAGGAGGTAAAATCCAGTTACTGTGAATGCAACAGGTGGTTTTTTTCTGAAGAGGAGAAAAATGTTGCAGGAAAGATGTTATGTAGGGTGCTATGTCCCCTTCAGACTCACCATGCACTTTCCTGTTCTCCTCTCTTGGAACCAGGCTGATAACCTCAACCAGTTTGTAACTGACAGGGCAAATGCCTGCTGTAAGTAACCTGTCTTGTTAATCTACTTGTCAGTTTGCACTATAAAAGATACAGAAAAAAGAAGGGTTTAGCGACTTTTCAGGCCTTGGGCCAGCATACTGATCATTCGAGGAATGTTTCACCGACCAGTAAAACCAGGACTAAAATGGACAAACTTTCCCACAGATTCTGCCAATGTGTCTGAATCCTGCCTATAATAACAGTCCTGCTATTCCCAGTACCAGGCCTTTTGTGAGCAGACAACCACAGTTCAGTCCAAATTACATAAAGAATAAAAATGTGTACTGAGATGTAAATTTTAAGTTCATTTCCCTTTGTGTTTTTCTCAGATATCTGCACAAACACTGCTAACTTCTCCAAGAGCACAACAAAAGCATATGTCTTTGAAACAAATGGGAACTACTTGCTACCAGGGAAAGCAGTCTAATTAGGTAATAATATTTCAGTGTCATGCTGCCGTGGGAAGACAAGGCAGCGTTCACACCCTGTGAGAGCTGAGCAGAGGGTTAGTCTAAATGAGATTAAATAAGAGATACGGGACAAAAATGGCTTAAATTGTTCCACCAGAACAAGAAATAGTGAATAAACCCTGAACAATAGTGAATAAACCACCTAATTTTTCATTTTCTGCTTCGAAAATACAGCAATAGCTGTAATTTTTATAGTGTCTCTTTGCTTGTTACCAGCATTTTGCAGTGTTTCCTGGATGAAGTAAATTGCTATAAACTTAAGAAAAATATTGAAAAAAAAATATTACAAGGTTAAACTTTCTTGTTTGCATTCATAAACTGGATTTTTTTTTTTGGTAATGGGGATTTGAGGCTGCCAGGAATTTCCAGACTGTGCCCTATCAGTTTTATTTCAGTCTGTCTATCACCATGGCCTTCTTTCTGCATATTTCATTATAAGAAAATATTTTTGCACGGAGAGATTACCAAGGAGAGAAAATAACATTGAAAGCAAGAGTGTAATGGGTGGTTCTATGTAGATGTGCTATTGGAATGCAGATCTGAGTTACTACAGTTTCAAACAGGATACTTACATGCCATCCTCCTAGTTCTACACTTAGGAAATTGCCAGATAGACTTAAAATAGCAACTCAATGTCCTATGCTCGTTTTACTACTGGGAAATAAAGGAAAAAAAATTAACCCCTGCCAGCTAGAAGGGACTATTTCCACTATCCAATAGGGACATCTCTTCCATTCCCACCAGGATCTAACAGGCAGCTCCTTGCCAAACAGGCCTTCTGACACTTTGTCCTGGCCTACCACCCTTCCCTGAGAGCTGGATGCAGCCTCATCAGAAACAGCTCTTCCTTTGCTTGCAAAGAACCATGCTCTGCAAGTCTGAGCTGCAGTGAGCACTTCTGTGTGAGGAAAGGCTTGGGGCTGGAAGGCTCCTTCTCTTCCAGACAAACTAGAGCTGGAAGCTATCTCTGCAGCTGGGGGAATAGACTGGGGGGAAAGCACTTGAAACCTGAACTGTGGGAGAAAACCAGGGCATTCCATGGCATACTGTGGTCTCTTTGCCAGAGTGGCTCTTTCAGCACCACAACACAGATTTGTGGGCAGTGTCTCCATCGAGCAAGTCCCCAGACACACACAGGCTTCTGCCTCTTGGTTACTTACTGCCATGTAAGTGGTAGCACACGTCAGGAGGGCCTTCCTGCTCCCATTCTCTGTGGCCTGGGACACCTTGCTGTAGCTGTAGGAGGACAAACACGGACTGAAGGCTCCTGAAGGTTTTTAGAGATGAAGTAGGTGACAAGCACGAGGCTTAGATGCTGTCAAGCTCTCTTTAATTTCCATTTGGGCCCTGTTCCCAATGCACCTGGAGCAGGCCCAGCTTTCAGTACCATTTAACACACAGCAACACATAAGACACTTAATTACTTTAACCACAGGCTATGAGAAAAGCAAACAGGATCAAGGATATACCCAACTGTGGCCAAAACATGCTCTGTGTTCGTCAATAGCTACGTACTTTGGGACAGGTGAAGAAAGCAGTCTGGTCAGTAACTCATCCCTGTCCAAAGCCTTTCCATCATATTAGAGTCTATTTTCTGTATTTCTTCTGCCCTGGTGGAGAGGTTTTCTCCTGGGGTACATCCTAGAGGGATACTTTGAGACCCAGCCTTGACCTTGCCCAAAGGTTTAAATAGATTCATAGTAGAGACTGGCATGTCCCTAGAAGTCTACACTGCTCTGTTCTCTGAAAGTCACTCTTTGTCTCCACAAAATATAGTGCAGCACAGCTACAAGTGGCAGGTACAGATCTGTCTGGGGAGATAAACAGCCTTTTGGAGTGGAAAGGAGGTGGAGAGAAAAACTCACCGTTGGAGATGTCTCCCACAAAGGATTTTCTATTAACATTTGACTGCATTTCACGGGATTTATTGCTACAGTGCCCTACAGATAAGATATGCCAAAACACTGGCTGAGGCTTTTCCTAAACATAAATTCTACAGAGTGCAATCAAAATGTCCATAGCGAGCTCGATCTGTTCTGCATGTCTGTGCTGCAATGTAATTGTCATGGGTTTGATCAAAGCTAACAAAATCTGCTGCTTTTTGAGACACTTGAGGGCCTGGGTTTACTTCTTAGGATTTCTGCTAATTGCTTTGAAACTCTTCATTAATTAAATAAATATTGTGGGGGAGGGAAACAAATTTCCCAGCCTTTTTCAGGTTGTAGTTTTTCTGCTCTGCTACTCGGAAAACACAAAACGTGGGAGTGGAATAAAATGTTTCAGCTAACTGAGGTGTCACTGCGATGGATGCCTCGCTCTGCTTTCTCAGCTGCTGAGGATGGGTTATGGGGAAAAAACAGAAGGACCACTTTATTCCCCACTAACACATCCAGCACTACCAGAGACATGAAAAACCTTTTCTATTCTGTAGAAAACTTGGGGCAAAACCTTTGGTTCTGCACCAGGAGTGACTATCAGCTGTGTTTTTTAAATGCACATGAAACATCAGCAGTTCCTGGTTCTAGATAGGTAGATAACAGTGTATATGCACATAAGTAGGAGAAAAAACTATAGAAAAGGAAAACTGATTAAGTAAAGATAAGAATTCTTCAAAGACTCTTGGACGATTAAAAGGGGGAATTTCCCAAATAAAGGAAAATTCATCTTTTACAGGCTGTTTCTGCAATTGATAGAACACTTTCAAGAGCTTTGTATGTAATATGCTACTGCCTTTTAAGGTAATCTTAGAGCAGGATATATTATTTAAACACTGAATTCTCTCCAAACATAATCAAAATTCCTTGCATTTTCTAAAAGGAACAAAAAGACAGAAGTCCAGCCTGGTTTTACATCTCTCAGAGTATATATTCTGCCTACTATCAAAGAGAGGCAAATTATGGTTTAACAACAGATCAAGTCCTGGGATATATTCTTCTCCTTTCACAAGATATACTTGAGGCAGAAAATCAAAGAGACATCTTCAAAAATCTTCTGGCTCCCTTCTTCCATCCAGTTCCTGCCACAGCCCTGCAGTGCTCCAAATGGATTGGGAGAGAAATTTTTGGGCAGCAGACTCACCTTGTACAGCTCAGATGATACAAAGGGAAGCCAAATGATGCCAAGAAATTACCCTGTGGAAGCTGACTGAGCTCAGCATTAGTATGTCATCAGCATTTTAAGACACAGGACTCTGATAGTGATTATTATTAATGATACGGAAGAAGGTCTAAATAAAACATAATGATATTTTAAAGGATTTCTGATGGATCTTTGGTATGATTTATTATATTTTTATGTTAATATTGAGGAAAATTTATTTTCAGTATGTAAGTTGTAGCCAGAAGAAAGTGATTCATCATTTAAACAACCACAGCCAAATTACAGCCGATAATTTATTAAATGGGAGTATTTATCTCCCTGAAATGTAAGTATCTTGAGAGATTTTAGTTCATTTTTCTTGCCTAAAATCAAAGAAAGAAACAATTAGAATCAAGTTACTTGGCAAGCCGTGGTTTTTCACAAGACCATTTCATACTCTGATAAGAGAGGAACAATTCCAAAATAATTCTGATTAATCATACAAGAATGTGGTGTATCAAATTAACTAAGAATGGACAAAATAAGATTAAATTTTAATTAAATCCTCCTAGTGTCATGCCATTGTTGTCTGTCACTCATCTTTTTCCTGCAGTCAACAAGATTACAGATCAATGCCTGGATAAATTCACTGAATTTACTACTCTTTATTTTTCCCTGTCCAGTGGAGACTGAGCATTATACTTGCATGCAGAAATTACTGAATAGTTTGTGTCTGTGACTAGAGATGTTTGTCCCAGCCATGACATCCCCTTCCATCACTGACATAACCAAGCCAGTGAGATTCATTCCCATCTTCCTTATCGGTTAACACAGATCCCTCTCACTGTGGAAGTCAGATCAGCACAATGAGTGGATAAAAGGGTTCTCAGTGTCTTAAAAATGAGAAAAGTGACCAACAGTACCATTATATGAATCAAAAATTCTGGTGAAAGATAGGCTTATAGCATTCATGCCATGATACTGTAAATCTTCACATTGCAGCCTTCTTTTTCCCCAGGTTGTTTTGTAGATAGCTGTTCAGCCTCCTCCCAAGTCTTTATATGAATAGCTCCAGAGGATTTGGAGCAGGACCAGAGAAGGGCTATGAAGTTGATAAGAGGACTAAAGCAACTCTCCCATGAAGGCAGGCTGAGCATGGGGCTCTTCATGCCAGAAAAGTGAAGTTTGTGTGGAGACCTCATAGCAACACTCCAGTATCTGAAGGTGGCCTCCAAGGAAGCCAGAGAGGGAATCTTTGTCAGGAATTGTAGTGGTAGGACAAGGAGTAATGGGTACAAATTGAAAGAGGGGATATTTATGTTACATATACAGAAAAAATTCTTTATTTTGAGAGTAGTGGTACACTGGCAAAGGTTGTCCAGAGAAGCTGTGGATGCCCCATCCCTGGCAGTGTTCAGGGCCAGCTTGGATAGGGCAGTGAGGTTGGAACTAGATGGTCTTTAAGGTCACTTCCAACTCAAACCATTCTATATTTCTGTGATTCTAAGATCCCAAAATCAAAGTTTTGATGGACAGTAATGTGAGGACAGCAGGAGAAGCCCGAGTTGCACTATCTCCAGGGAGGTGTTATAGCATTAAACATACCAATACCAACCCAAAAAGACCTAAGGGCTCTCCCAGATTTTGCTGTCTTGCATTGCCCATTAAAGACAGCTCTAGCAGACCTGCAGCAAAAATTAGCAAAACTGCACCAATTGTTTCCCCTTTCCTTCTAGATCTTTGCATTCAAATGGTTAACAGCCATTTACTCTGTTCCCACACATGCCAACAAACTGTCACTTTATTAATTCTTCATGTCATGTCTGCTATCAATCAAATTCATTACACTCTGAAGTATACCAATTACCTACTGGATTTCTCTTCTCTTGAGCTTCAAAGTGGGGAAAAAATGAACAATGTCTCTAAAAATAACAGAAAAGAAAATGTAATTCAAAACCATTTTCTACTCCAGCATTACTTCAGACAATATTACCAATAAACCTAAGATGCTGCATGCTTTTGAAAATTGATTTTAAAAGGGAGAAACAATCTCCCTTCACAAGATCAATAAGTTTCTCTGCCCAGCTCACAAGCACTACAAGTACTAAGAAGCTCCTCATTTGCTGTATCCTAAGCTGGTTTTACCAAAAATCTATTGTTCCTTCAAGTCATGCCATTTATCAGTCAAGTACTTATTTACTAAGTAGGCTTTGACTCTTTTTTTTTTAAACTTCTTAACTGTTAAAATATAATTAAAAGATAGTTATTTACTGAATAATTTAGTGTTCAATATCCCTCAAATATTTTGGAATTTTTAAAGAACTTTAGCCCATATCAATTTTATAGTCCTCTGATAGAAAACTCAAATTGTTAGATGCATTAAATATGCCATTTACAAATACATATTATGAGAGTATTTGTTTTCTCCCAATTATTAAATAAAGATGACAGAAAAAAAACACATCTCAAGTAAGTGCCATGTATCAGCCATAAAATTTCATAGCTTGCCATTGTTCTCATTCTGCTCTCTCCTTATCTTTTATTATTTTTATATCTCAGTTTGATTAGCAGATATGGAAAATAGAAGTATTTTTATCTTCTTTGAGGTTTTTGGGTTTTTTGAGGGGTTTGGTTTTTCTTTTTTCTTTCTTAGCATTGAAAGACAGATTCTCCCAGCTCTGTGGACCTAAAAGGTGACACAGTTTCTATATTTGAGCAGCAATGAAAGCAGACTTCCTTTATAAAATAACTCTGCAGCCATGAGAAGTAATGCTTCCTTCAAAATTAAGTCTGAAAATTGATGCAGCCTCCAAAAGATTTACCATGTACATCTGCTTGCCTCATTTTCTCCTCAAGGGCCGGATTCACCTCTATGAATGTTTGCTATCCAAAAGGGAAGCATTTGGATAAGTTACTGCTCTGGATTCCTTCTGTAATGATCACAAAGGGATGCATACATCACAATACAATTGATCTCCTTTGAAAATACAAGTCTAAAATAAAATTAATTGGCTTCTGGAGAGACATCACAGTCGATTCACCATGGGATGATTGCAGACACCTACATCTGAGACCACTAAAAGCAGCAAAATCCATCCCATTTCTATGCACCACCAACACAATTTCACTTTCCTGATAAGGAATTTCTTTCCTTTTTGAATTTAACTTTTTAAAATTTCTCAACTCAGATGTAAAATTCAGACATTCTTTTTCCTTCTCACTAACACAAAATACAGTATCCCAGCTCAAGGAGAAAAAGAGAAGGACCAGCATGTCAAGAGCATTTCCAGACTGTGCAAAAGCTAAGGCAAAGGCTAAGGTCTCTCTCCTTTCCCACACTTCCCAATTAGCTGCCTGGACTCTGATGGAAAAGAAGATATTAACTCTGGGAAATTTTCCTTTCTGCTGCCTTCCTGTTTACACACCTGGCACCTCTGTACTGTTCTGCATCCATCCAGTCTGTCAGATTCCTTGCAGCTTCTCTGTGTTTCCTGAGGCTTGCAGGCAACCCAGAAGACTGGAGTGTCATCCTACCAAAGGCAGTTTGAACAGAAACGTGATCTGTATGCATACAGAAAACTGTTCATCTGGCACACACACACATGGCAATGCAGGCTGAAAGAGGCCTTACCTCGTGAGACTTGATCCCAGCAAGCCTTACTTAGGTATCCAGCATAATCTTTTACAGGTCTGACACAGACACTCTTAGTAACAGAACACTTGCTTAAAATCATATATTATATTTAGGGCCCTTCCATTTCACATGTGTGAAGGTCAAATGCACTTTGCTCATTTAAAAGCAGTTTCAGTAGGTCTGTACAAGGTTCTAGAAAATACTTTTTTTATTGATTGCCTCATACCACTAAATCAGAAGGGTCTTGAATACTTAAAAATTATATCTTACCCTGTATTTAGCACTTTTGACCAGCAGATCTGTAGGTACTTTAACAATCACCAGTTCACACAAAGAGAAAAATTTCAGTTCTGAGATCTGCAGTGACATTTTTTGTCACAGCCTTGGCAGGCTCATTTGTTTCCCCTCTCTTCTGTGCTGTGTAAGCAAATGGAAAGAATGGAAATCCAGCAAGGAAATGTATTGACTAAGTTTTTTTAATTTCATTCCAAATGTTATGGAATGTCTAATGAACTCTCTGAAGCTAAGTTCATTGTCTTTCAGCTGCTTGACATATTTCTCAGCTAATTTAACATTTATAAACACACACACAAAATGAAATTTTAATGTCATATTTGCATGTAAAATTCTGGCTGGACTGTAAGCTTGGCTTGTTTAAGAACACCAAATTCTCATTACTGGAGAATAAAAGTATGAGCAAATAATTTCTTGTAAATAGAATTTAAAAATTAAAAAAATACATGAAACCCTCCCCCACAAATATACAGACAAATAAACAATAGTGCTGAACTTTCTGATGGGAAAAATGTATGACATTTTTGTGGAGTTCTAACATCACTTATATTATATATAATATTTTTTTCATATTTTTCAAACATTATTTACTTATTTTAAGCACTTATTACGTTACATCTCTAATTACCATACAGTTGAGGAAGTAAAATCATAAAAGAAATGTCTTCTTTGTGCAGATAAAAAGGGAGCAAACACACATTAATTGCTAGTAGAAAACACAGAGCTTATTTAGTATTTGTGTGGGAAGGCAGGAGATATTAACTTATATGTAGGCAAGGTTTTTTGTTCCAAGTCGTGTTGTAGTGCTGGATTTTAGATAAGTATATTTTCAGAGAAACAGCACTTAAAAGTGTCTCACTATGAATAGAAATGTAAGAGCTTCTAATTTTGTACTGGCTGACATGATACACAATGGTAGAAGGAATATCATATAAGTGGAGAAAACTTGCCCTAAATGGGCACACACTGTTCATAGACCTTCTGGTCAGTTGTCACAACTAGATTTCACTTCTCAAGATTTCAGTGCTTCTTAAGAAAAGGTTAAAGATGGTAAATTTGAATTCCTAAATTGATATGTCTTACAAAAGTAGTGAGAAAAAGAATTCAAAAATGATAACAAATGTAAATATTTATGCCTATTTGGAAAGAGCTAACCCATAAGTTTGTAATTTATAGGAAGGCCTAGGCAATAAAAAGTGATCAATGATAATAAGTATCTATGATCAGAAGTATCATATGTCATCATAAGTATCTTTGAAAGAGAAGATTTACTGTGCAATTTGCTTATTCTACCACACAAGATAGGGATGGGGTACAAAATCAGTAAAAGAAAAAATTGCACATGAACAAGGGAAAAGGAGGTACCTGTCCCTTCCCCCTGGGAAGCAACATGCAAAACATTCCTTTGTTTTGCTGGGTGCAACTGATGCCTTTTGCATAATTTTCAGAAAATGTACCTTAAGAATAAATCTCTGAGGTTTCCTTTTGGGAACTTTTATGTCTGTTTTAGTAACTTTTGAGTGAAGGTCTCTGAAACATGATGTTATATGCAGTATATTTGGCTTCTGTAAAGAAGACTAAATGTCTCCTCCACACAGTTTCATACCTGCAAGATACTGAACTTTTTATAGTTGTAATAAGACAAAGTGACAATTCCATTAAAAAAGCATGTTAAGCATGCCACACAACTAAGCTTGTGAATGAGGCAGCACCAACACAAAATCAATTCTGATTCATCCACCAAAGGGAATCATCCTAATCTTACCAAATAAGGATGCTCAAAGCTACCTGGACCAAAGCAGGAAGGCAACTAAACAAAACCCAGCTGACTTCCTGACTTCTGCCGCTGGGCATGAGTCACCCATCAACATCTGTGCAAGAGCAGATGGGCTCAGCCTCAGCCAGAGGGTGATCAGGCTGATCTGCCGGATCCCCACAGTACCATAATCCTTCAGCCCTCCTGGGAGAGTGCGTCATTCACCCAGACAGCCCCGGATCACACATAGAGTGCTGTTCTCCCAGCCAAGCAGCTGCTGAGAGCTCACGTGTGGACCTCGCAGGTTTTTCTCTGAGAGTTATCTTATGTGAAATGCTTTAGCTGAATTGAGAGCCCCTTCATCTTCCTGAGAGCCCTCATGTTTCATCTGCAAAGTCAGGACTTTTCCCCTTCCTCCAGGAGGTGGGATATGAATGTTTCAGCCTGAAGAGGTCATGGGACCCATATCCTTCCCTTTCGGAATGAATGCCTGACTAAGGGTGGTGCTATTTCCTTCATGTAATAGGAGAGCCCAGCTCAGTAAGGCATTTACCCTCAAAGGAGGGACTGCTGCATCTGGTTCCCAAGTGTACAGAAATGTCTAATGAGCTGCTGACCTCAAACACCTCTGCTCTGCGAGGTGTGATGTTTCAGCTGTTGCTGGTGGCCAGCCCCAGATGCATTCCAACATGAACAGCCCTCTGTGGGTAACCCTCTGAGGCACCAGGCTCCTCCTCTCACTGAAGTCAGAAACCAGGAAGTACCTCCTTAGTATCTTAACATCTCACTGACAGGCAAAGCACAAAATATCTTCATTTCCAGAAGTTAACCTATTGGTATTTCTCACTGACATTCATGTTCTTCACCCACAAACACATTAAATAGCAAGAGTGAAAGGATTTGTGCAGTCTTCTGCAGAAGGACACCAATGTTGTCATTCCTGGAGCATGTACTGCTGCTATGCCTTGTGTACTCAGTCCTGCTGACAAAGGAAGCAGGTTCAACATGAGAGGAGGTGAGAAACAGGTTTGGTTTATTGTCCTGCTCAAAGATGTGGTGAGCAAGAGGTAGCCCTGGGCAACTCCAGTTACACCACTTACATACTTTTGCATATCTTTTCCTGTGTCTTTACCTCTCTGCTCTTGCTCTCCTTTTGTCATCTCTGACCTTTCACAACTAAATACTCACAGTTATTTCTTCTGCCTTAGTTCCAGTTTTGCTTCATCTGTACCCAGATTTGGTGGGTTTGATAGCACTATCTAGATGTTCCTGATTTTCTGTGATGTTTCTGATATGGTTACCCACACAGTGCTGGCTTTGCACAAATTGTGCCCAAAAGGTCACACATGTTTTCCTCCAATTATGCAGACATTTCTTAAGCAAGCCGATGGACAACATCTGTGAAATCTGACCTCCCTTCACAGTGCTATCGCTAACCTTTGTCAGATTCATGCATCATTACCAGTCACATCCACAAATTCCAGCTAAGTCTTGTCCAAGAGATTCTCACATCCCTTGCAGTTATCTTCACCTGGGGTCAGGACCCCATCACCTGTCTGCATCCCTGATATAATCGAGGTGTCCCTTGGCCTGCACACAGGTGCCAGGTGAATGTTGAATTGATTCAGCCAAACAAGAAAGAAGATGAACTAGTTCTACATGTGGGGAGAAGAGAGAAGTTCAGGTGTGAGCATCTATATAGTGTTTTGCCATGTGCAAATACACAGCCTAAAGGAGGAAGACTCAGACTTTTATTACAGATTTAGGGGCAGGATGCATCTCATATAATATGAGCTGTCTAAAATTTATCTAAAAAAGCATCTGCATTTTGTTCTGGACTCAATAAAAAAAGGCAACAAACAAATAAAGGAACTTAGAATTTTTGCTTTGACTGATCAAAATTTTTTTCTCTGCAAGTTGCAGGAGTTCTCTGTTAAGCAATGCTGCCCACTGTACTAATTCCATCATCTGATTTTCTCACTCTCTTCCTTTTTTTTTTCTTCCTACCACCATGTGAAAATGTTAGATGAGTTTAAAAAAAGACACAATTGGAACTGAAATCTGGGGCATTAATCTGCATTCCTTGTTTCCAGCACTGAAGACAAAGAGCAGTGCAAAGGAAGTTATGGTTGTTTACTAGCTTTGACTGACAGACCTATTGCCTTCTTGCAGTTTTGTAGGTGAGGTCATCATGCTGAGTGCAATTTTTGGGACAGATGGTGGAATTGGGACAGACAACAAAGAACAGATGGCCAATGAGAAGTACCAGAATAAAAACATGTGGTTTGGAGCTAGACAGCTTACTCCTTTCACATTAAACAGTTCAAGTGTTAATCTATTTAATTCGAAATTTGGATTTCCTATGAATATCTTATAAAAGCTGCAGTTACTTCCTCTCAGACACTTGAGCTCAGCATTTTGTCTTTGGAGGTAAGTATTCAAACTTACCAGGGAAAAAATAATTTTTTTTCATTAAAATACTAGTTGAAAGTGGTAAAAAGCAATATTGAAGGATAGGTATTGGTTTTTTCAATGATATACAGAAAACTTTAAAATATTTATAAAAGTACTCTTCACTGCTTTCCACTCTTCCCACTTGTTCTGCTACAGAAGACTGGTTTTATAGCTAAAGGTGAAGAGAAGAGGTACTTGTATACAAAGGTCATCTTCATGTTCTTCTGAGACTGAGACAATCAGCTTTAAGGGACATATTTCAAATCCAGCCTTATCCATCCCAGATCAGTTAGAGCACCATAAAAAGAACACAATCAGAGTACAATAGAGTGGAATCACTGTGTCATTCAGGTGCAAAGGAAGTTACTTCGTGGTTGGTGCATCTCAATGAGCTTGGTATTCAAGCAGTATGGGGTGGGATAAGATGTGCATGGGCCAGAATAAAACTTCTTCTTCAAAGAGGATATTAAACAATCCTTTCACTCTTGCAAATACAAATTCAGTAAAATCACACTGATTTTCATTAGTTGAATGCCCTTATACATCAGTGATTCCTCAGTAGTTCTGGTCACAGAAGTTTTATGGAAGTAATCACTAATTTTATTTTTTTCTGAGTTTTTTTTTTACTGTTTACCTGAGAGATCTTTGAAGATGTCTAGTGGAGTAAGCTGCAGAGAGCAATAATATGTCTTTCAAAGGTCTCAGTCTTCTGTATTCATATAAAACAAATTTCATAAAATGCAGCTTTGATCTTATTTGCACTGCTACTAGCATAGATTATCTGTTCCATTTGACTTATTGGTGCTTAGTGTAGATTACATGATCAGAGTCAGAAATGGTGTGTTTAAATGGCACAACCAACTTCTGATTCCTCATTTAATGAAATAACCAAGGGATTCATTTAAAAGAGAGTGAGTTGAAGAGAATTGGAGACAAAAATTACCAAAAACTAGCATAGCTAAATTTACTGACTCTCAGGCTGAAGGGAAGAAGCCTAATTAACATTACCATGGTTATTATTTCAAACAGCAGCTGTTTCCTTATGAACTTCTCCTGAGCTTAGCTGAGTTGGTTAGAGCATGGTTTTAACAAATCCAGGATCATGGATTCAATCTCTGTATGGGCCATTCACGTAAGAGATGGACTTGGTGATCCTTGTGGGTCTCTTCTAATGGATAATCTTCTTGTAAAAGCTTTGCTCTAAACACAGAAGAAAATTTGCAGTTGTGTTCCTGGAACTAGCTTATGCTCTGGGTGCTAGGATCCTGGCAGATTTTTGGTTTTGGTTTCAGTTTAGGTTCCACAAACACTGATCCACTTCTGCAAACTGCCTTAAATTTTTTTTTCAATATGTGGTCCATTTTATAAAAACTGACACGCTGCTGGTCTGATTCAATAACAGTATGTGTTATGTAATATGATACCTACTTGGTTTCACCAGTGAAACATGAAAAGGTTTGGAGAACAAAATTTCCATGTTATATAAGCCCAAAACTATGTAAGAAATTCAGACTTCAGAAACCGAGAATCCCTGCTCAAGATCTGGAATCAGCACAGCAGATTTCCTCCTCCAATGTTATAGCAAGCAGACAAGTTCAAGACAGAGTAAAGGTTCTGGTACATAAATATATTCTCTTTGGCTGAGAATTGAGGAAGAAGATGTGGCCTCTACCTAAGTCCTGTCCTATCAGTATTCAGCCCTTCTTTTTCCCTCATCTTCCTCCAGCTGGCATCATTCTGAAGAGTGCTCAAACAGCAACTGCTGCCAGATTGCAATCTCTGTGCCCCCTAAACTTTCCTAAAGTCTCCAGAAGTGTCATGGACACATTTTCTACAGAGGAATTATAAATTTTGCTGAAGACTCTCCCAACACTGCATTGAATCCTAAGTGTCTGAAATCTCCTGGATGTTCACCCATCATAACTAAATCAGGTACATCTGAACTGTGGGAGGAGGTAAGCTGGGTACTACAGAGGTGGTTTCTGCAAATCCACTGTCCTACATGATTCCATGGCAGGCAGACAGCATGAGGCAGTCAACATTGTTTAAACAACCTGCCTAGGAGCACCCCTCTGTTCTGCAATTTGTTACCAAATCTGTTATCAACAGTTACACAAAATTCTCCTCAATAAATATAGGCACAAGTGGCCCATTTATTCTAACTGCAGGAAAACTGTGATTATGCCAGCTAACCTGTGCACAGGGTATGTTTTACTGAGGAGTCTGAATAGATGCCAATTATTCCCAACTTTAATTATGAGATAGAGAAATATTATAATTATTTTACACATGGCATAGCTGAGAAAATAAATTTCATCTTCAAGGCTACTCAGAATGGAAATAGATTAAAGCATTACTAAACATTTCTGTGGATTTAGCTGTTATAGCATGATGTCTAGATTGAGTTTGATGTGATTATTTCTCTTAGAAAGCTCTCCTGTAAATAAATGGGAAGTTTAAAACATAAGAAGAAATGTTTGCTGTCTTCAGACTATCAGGTTACTCAGTTGATTCAGCTGTTGAAAGTTTAGCTAAAGAAGTAACTATTAGTACTTGTCCTGCCCTTAGAGGGCATACAGGACAGTTTATTTTCTTTGCTATAGCACCTTTTAGATGGTGTTAACCCTGCCAACACTTCTGTCTTTCCTGCTACGTCAACATGTGTCAGTCAATCTAAAGTTTTCTCATGAGTTAACCACTCACACAGTATTTGTTAAATTGATTTTATGTGCATTCAACATCCATGTTAGACATCATTCTACTGCTGAGGGCATCTCAATAACAGCACAGCAACAATCTCTTAGTATTAGCTAATAACTCTTCACTTTCAGGATATATTGACTAATATCTGATTTTTATATTCAGATGGGAACACAGGAATCATCTCTTTCAGATCATCCCCAGATCCTCGCTCAGATTTGTTACAGTTCACAGGAATCACCAATGCAAAGTGAAACCAAAGGAGCTGCTGGCCTTTGGCAACCATCCTGCAGTGTCTCATGTGAGGCTCTGGCATGACCACAATTGTTTGAACTCTGAGGCTGGTTGGCAGATTATTCTTTCCTCTTAGGAGCAGCAGCCAACTATTTCCAATTCCCTTGGGTCCTCTCTGACATGCATTGGCCATTAAACTCCCAGCCCTTCAAGAATGCAATCCTGGAGCCTCTAACCTTAAGATTTGACTCTCCATGCAGCCAGGATTTGTGGCAGTATGGGAAAGACATCTGCCTGCCTCCATACTGACACTGTACTTTCTGTCTCTGCCATCTAGTACCATTTTTCTTCCTTATTTCTAGAGGCCTAAATGCAATAAAACTTATTTGTTTCCAGGGGCTTTCCCCTGCATGTTTCCTACTTTCTTCTTGTTCAGGAAGGAGCATCCTTCATGTTAGCTACTTTCTGATTTTCACTACTGGAAAAACATTTCTTTCAACTAGGGGCCAGAACTTGACCAAAACCACCAAGGCTCAAAGTTTTCATCTGGGAACAGACCCCACATATGCAAAAAAAAAGGCAAAACTGACAGTGAGGTTTGGTGTTTTGTGGTTCTACCTTCCCTAGCTCATACAAACTCTTCAAAGGTTTTCTTGCCTGAACTCTCCCATAATACTGGCTTGTTTGCTGAACTTCACTTGTTCACACTTCTCTGTATTGAAGCTTCATTTTAAACATTTAAACATTTCACTTAGGTCATTCTGCCCCCATGTTAATCACAGTAATGATCAAGGCCACTGACTAAAGTAGAAAATTTTGGCACCCTGTGCCTTCTCAAAGAGTAAGTCTTTAGACAGTCCCCAGGCAAGCCACATACCATTACTTAGTGAGGCAAACTCAACTCTAAGATATTAAACAAAAATAAAATTGATTTTTGGGTCCCTACAATTGGTTTTGAGTCCCTTCTTCACTCAGTATATTAATGCCATGGAGGAACATGTCATCTTCATGTGATCCATTTTCCTGAATAAGTAGTTAAGTGGTATATGTTCATATATATAAAATCTTCCTTTAATGTTAGTTAAAAGAGAGACGTGTGTAATCACTCGGCCTCACTCATTTCCTCTTTATTACATTACTCTCATGGGTAAGAACATACAAAATAAAGCCAGAGTGAGAAAGAGGTTTTGCTCTCCTGAGAGGAGCTGTTGATAAAAGCTACAAAATGAGGACTGAAAAAAAAAAGCTACCATATGTGCTGATAGAGCACAAGAAAGATTTATTGGGAACTAGTTACACAAACTGAATAAGAGGGCTTTTGTCTGGACTGACAACTAATTGACATGAATTAGATTACGAGATAGCTGCCTCAAAACCTCCACAGCCAGAACTGCTAACAGAAATACCATTAAAGTGGCACAGACAATCAGAAATTTAAAAACAACAAAGAAAATTGTCCAGTATTTTGTGTCCAACAGCTTTTAAAAAGCCAACATGTCTCTCCCTGAGTGGAATCCAGTCCAAAAATGCAGTGAACAAGTTTGTCACAGGAAAACATGAGAATTATTTACATGTGTGGTACTGCCATGTCTGGCCAAATTCCTCTCTACACAGGCTGATCTGCATTTACAGAAAGTAGCATAGTTTTTAACCGTCCCAAACACAGGGTCAGATGAGGTTGCAGTGATAAACACATGTGAGTGTGGAGTGTCCCAGCTCTGCATCACTGCAGTGCACAGGCTGCAGAGCACACAGTGGCCCAGGGGAGGGGCAGAATCTGCCTGTGCTTTCGTGCAATTCCAAAGGGGGGAAATTCTCATGTCTGGAAAAAAATGCATAATTTATCATCCATATCTTCATATTGTAACAGAAGAAATTAACCCAGATAGAAGCCATACCTGTCAGGACAGTCAATATTTTAATCTATATTAAAAATATATGCTTTGCTTAGAAGAAAGAGAACAGGCTTGGTAGTAGAGTTGTTTGGTTTGGTATGTTTTACATATTTTATAAAGCCTGACATTAATTTCATATGTCTTCAAATCCTTTAATAGTAGTTCTTGATCTCAGTGTTTAACAGTGCTCTGCTTTCGAGTATTTCGTGAGAACTAATTTTATGAGCTCAAAAAGGAGTGTGAAGTTGAGCTTCACTGGGTTGATTACAATATTCAGAGTACCATGGTTCAGAAGCAGCTCAAACACTAATGCTAAAGCCTTAGTTCTGCTTTATAGATTGAGGTATATGCTAAAACATGGACATGAAGTGCGTCTAAGATAAACCCTAGTCTTCCTTCCTCCCTCTTCTTCAGCATTTTCAGGCAGCTTTCAGAAATATTGTAACTTCTCCTGTTTAAGAAATAAACAATCAAAGCACCTTGAAACCAAAGATCTTTTTTCTTAAAATATTATTTGCAAAACTCTGAATCCAATAAACCACAGAGCACAAAAGCAGCTATTCTCTATCCTGCTGCCCTACTACATGTGTGTTCCTTCAAGTGAGATGGGAATAAAGTTGCAGCTGGAATCTACAAAATCTGCAGCAGTGATTTGGTAGGATTTACCACACACTTCAGCAGGACCAGGGTACTTTTCAGACTGAAGACTTCAAATGTCCAGAAAGCTTAATTACCCAAACTGAGAAAAATGTGGGGGTGAAAAAAAAAGGGAAATTTTTCCACCAGAAGATACTTTAATGTAAACGAAGCAAACTAAATCTATTTTTACTGAAACCTAAATTATTACTAAACTTACAAGGAAAAAGGTTTTCAGCATATTCTGTCTTTAATACCACTTTTAAATTGATTCCTTGATGTGAACACTTTGTATCAGGGCAATTGTGTTGATACTGGCTCTTATCAGTCTTTTTTGTTTAGTTTTGTTTTTGTAAACCAGAAATCAATTGCACATAGGTAGGACAAAGGCACACAGCAAATTAAATACATTTTTTGTTATGCTTTTACAACAAAGTTGGTTTTGGCATGCTTATTTCAGTTAAAGTATGAATAAATATACGTCATCTATTTTTGGATTTGAGTTGTGCTAAGAGCCAATTTTAAATCAAGGCTCAGCCTCAGCTATACAGATAGATCTTATAACACTCCTGTCTTGTGATAAAGGTTCCCCAATAATAGTCCATTCCAGGACAGGGAACTCAGAGCAGAAAAGCTGTTTCATGCAACTTCTTACTCTCTCATCATCAAAAGCTGTTGAAGCATTTCAGCAGTGTAACCAGAAGATCATAAAATGGTTGGGAAGAAAACAAATGCAAAAACCAAGAATTTTTTCAATCTATTTCCCATCATGATTCATCAGCTTATATCCATGGGACTCTCCTCCCCAGGTGTTTTGTGGCTCCCTCTCAGGTGGGCAAGAGTAAGGGAAGTTGTGGTTGGTGGATGAAGAGAGCACTGATAGTTGTAGACTGTAGGACTTCATGCCTAGATATTGCTTTCTTGTTCACTAGCATGGCACAGCAGTTAAATGGTCATGACAGCAATATAAAGCTACCAGTAAAGGTTGTGCTAAGGAGGGAGAGGCAGAGAGCCTTCCCATAAACATCAAAGGAAGGTAAAACAGAACAGAAACTAAAGCAGGAATCAAGTGTCTCTCATGGTGAAAGCAAATTATGGCAAAATGTCCAGTATGTGGATCTACAAAGCAATAAAGAAACTGAGGTGAACACAAAGCATTTGTCTGGAATTTTCAAAGAACCACCCCCAGAGAATATATGAAATTATGCATAAATTGTTTTTACTTTTATAGGTAGCATCAGATATTTAATGCAGCCTAATGCAGGCATTTACATACTTCTGGCCCTATGACCTACACCCCAACTCCACACAGGACTGAGGCCCTCTGGACTGGGCAAGTGAGGGCTAGGATAGTCCAGAAGGGAGTGAGAATGTCTCTACTTCTCTATGCAGGATGGATCTGGGCTGAGGGAATGGCTTCCTTGGAGGAGTCCAAGCAATGCCAGCCTAGCAGCCCAGTTGTTCCTTTGAAGACGCCATCCCACAGCTGAGGTTTCAGAGTATTCATAAGACGAGCATCAACAGAGTCCCACTGCCAGTGATGTGGTACACCCTTACCATGGAACTTGCACCTGGATCCAGTCCCAAAAGTCCAAGATTTACAGGTTGGACATGTCTGTGAAGTGCCTGTAGTCAGACAAAAGAGAGATCTGTGGTTTAGCTGGTGGTCAGGCACTCACAAATTCCAAATTCTCCCACAGTCTTCTCATTTGAATTTGAGCAATTCACTTCATCTGTCTGTCCTCTGATTCCACAGTAAATACTGAAAGATTTTTTTTTTAATTTTTATTTTTATTTTATTTTATTTTTAATCTGGTTACCTGTTCTTTCAGAGCCCAAGGTCTTTAGGATGCTCTTCAGAATTTTCCCACTGCAGGTATGTGGTGTGTTCATATACAGGGGAGTGATTGAGTCTTTCAGGCACTACCCTACCATAAATATGTAATAGTTCCTGAAACCTAAAAGATCACACTTAAGGCAGAGCTAAGATGACATAAGGTAAAGGTCAAGAAGCTTTTCCAGAAAAGTAAATATTCTGGAAGATATGTAACTTGCTTTTTGTTAAACTAAATATTATCTCTTTCTAGTTTTGAGAGGATTAATGTGGGTTCTAAAAATTCTAAATATTTAGAGACAGACTGCCTGAGAGAGCCGCAAAATGCATGTATACAGAAGTCCTTCAAACATTATCCTTCATTAATATCTCTACTAAGTTATCATCTGGAAACATACAAATAAAATCAGGGCTTGGCAATACTGTATATAAGACTTTGTAACAAGGACATTCTTGTATGTCAAAAGGGAACCACTTCTTTGTGCTGTTTATCAAGGCCATTCAGAACTTGTGATAACTCCAGCAGAATGTAGCTCTTCTTATCCTTTGATTCAAAGAGGTTTTTATTGCAGACTCAGCAGTGTAGAGCCAGGATTTACAGCTGAGCACTCTCATTTTATTCATCAGAGAACAACGTGAGAGACACAAAATAATGTTCAAGTATTCTAGACAGTCACACCTAAAATGGGAAAGAAATTCCCTGCACATGCTGTGGCTTTCATTGCTTATAAATATTTCCAGTGGTCTGCAAGAGTAACTGTGAAGTACAAAAAGGATCTCACACAGCATTTTAACACCTTTACAAATGAAAGAGGCCTGTATTTCCTTTCCTGCTGGTTTTTCTTATTTAGTTTTTTATCTGTTTCGCCTTTACCACTATGAAGCTCTCAGATAATTTCCCCTGAAAACTACTATTCTCTGAAAGCTAGTGTCAATCTAAATATGAGTAGTCAGATTTTTTATTCCTGAGACTTTCAGTATCACAGTAGCTCACAGGAGCACCTAGATATTGCAGCAAAGTTGGATATGGTGTTTCAAGCACTTGCAATTGTATTTGCCTCAAATTGCACTTCTCTGTGTTAAATAATTTGAGGTCTTCCATAAACACCCAAGTGCTTAAATCAGATTATTCACTTCCTATGCCTTCCTTAGGGCTGACAAAGAATTTCACATGTTCCACACACAAAGCTTGCAGCATTCCCTCACCTACTTTATGGAACTCTATCACTGTTCAAAGCCCTAGACCAAACCCCATTGGGTTTGCAAATTTAGACACAACTCAATCAGTTGAGAATCCTTTTGCTCAGAGGCAAAAATACCCCGGGGACTCCTTACTAAAAGGTCAACAGTCCTGGCTTTGATTTCTGTCCTGTCCAGTGGTACACAAGTGAAGAAACAAAAGGGAGCTACTGCAGAAAGGACAGTGCCGAAAAAAGCTCTCCATCAATTCAATCCATCTCACTCCTGTTCTGACAGGATTGAACTGTCAATCCAAGAGAATACCTCAATAATTAGTCCAACCTTGTCCAAGAAAACTTAAGAATCAAGGACCTAGAGTTGGAAACCTGACTTTTTTTCCCTAGACATGGTTAGTATATGTAAATCTGTATAATTTTCTCAAAATCCTCACATATAGTGTGGAGAAAATAATCAGTGCTACCATATCTGTGACCTGGCTTTTTGTCCTCTTTATGCACCTTAATAAAAAGCAGGCACACCAGAGGAGAAATAAGACTTACTGGGCTCTTCAAGGAGTGGAAATGCTTCATTTAAGGATTTATCTTTTCAAGAAAAATGTACTCATCGTTCCTTCTGAGCTGTCCTGGTCAAGAACAGGAGGTGGCAGGAAATCATTAGGCAAAGGATACTTATGGGTCATAGGTGGTAGTTTTGAACTATTCTGTTAAAATACTTTGAACTATTTTGAAGAAATTTTTGGGAGCTGAAGTACAATTGTGTGCAAGATCCTCTAGGCTGACAGTAGCCTGCTCCCTCCCCCTTCCCATTTAGGCACTGACAACCATCTCCTTAGATCATTACTTGGTCTAGCCTGTTTTCTATGTCAGCATCAAAAGCCTCTTTTTTGCTCAATTTTCCTCTGCAGAACTTCCTATTATCACATCACTAATACAAGATCACTGACAGCCAAACCTCCCAAACACTGCTATGAATACCACTCTTTTATCTGTTTTACCCTGCTATGGAAAATAATACATTGCAGCCATTTTAATAAGCACCTTTGTGGTCAGACTGAGTCTTTCAAAAGTATCATCAAATTATTCATTGGCAATATATTTTATAATACAATTTCTATGTTCTGGAATAGGCCTATGTAATTTTGTCAAGATGCTGACTGATAATTATACCAAGCAAATAATAACTATACCAAGCATATGCAATCCACAGGATATGATGCAGAATTCACTACTTTGTTTACCACGGTTCTTTCTAACTAATTGTCTCTATTGTGTGACCCTTTCTTCACCCCATTCAGATAATGAAGATTTTTAAACTACAGAAAACATAGATACAAAAGCTTGCAAAATACAGTGATTTCTCTAGATGCAGAACACTTCTTGTTAAACAACAATGTCTCTTTGTAGATATCTGCATGAGCAAATCTCTACTTGTATGAATGCTTTAGAGAGGAGCAGGAGGAGGCATGGATGTGGTATAATCACTGCAATGGGCCTGAATGTTTCAGAAAAACCCTCAGCTTCATCTACCCAGCTTTCAATCTGTATGTTTTACAAGTACAGGAGCATTCCACTTCTTAGTTGAGATTCCAAAATACCCTTTCAGATGCACACACCACAGTGCCTTTGGAGATTAAGTTAAATCTCTGCTACTTGGTAGAGGTCGGGGACATTGAACAAGGCTGGATTGGAAATGGTGCCAAAAACTTCAGTGACAATCATAACAAAAAGCTTGGAGAGCAACCTGCCTGGGTTTCATAACATGCTTTGTGGGACCAAGACCTGCTGTGGTGAAGAATGCTGATAGCTTTAAACTGCTGAACATCATAAATTCCAACTTGGAAATAACTAGAATGAACAAACAAGGGATCCCAAGGTAGAACTTCCATAGTACTTTGAAGAGTAGAACAAGACACATTACCTGTGAGCAATACTCATGATTGGTCCCTGAAATTCTTCTTCCTCAGAAACGTATCCTGCAAAAGTGCTCTCTCTGGCTGGCATATTTTTGTCACCTTGGTAGATACATCAGTGCACAGGGTAATGAACCAATTGCCTCTGAGCAACATGAGAGCTGGAGAGTGATGGATAAACACCAGCAAATCCCATGACTCACTTCCCTGAAGCGGGGAAGAAAAGGGTAAGGAATCCTTTAGAGAAAGCCTAGCCCGTATTTTGGGACTATCATCTCTTTCAGAAATCAAGATGTATGTCTTCCCCACAAGCCTGCAGAAGTGCCTGCCCTCACAGAGGAGAAACTCCCTGCCCTACAGTGCCTGCATGGCTTGTGAAAGGAGCACAGTCTGTGCAGGACTCAGCCACTGCCACATCACAGGGTGAATAGACTCTCATACATGCATATTTATATGCTTCCAATCCTTCAAAACTGTTTACATTTCCAAGCCTCTATAAAAGTAATAGTTTTACACTGGCTTTGCATGAATAACAATAACAAACAAACAGTCATCTCTATCACTATGTGTCTTAAAACACAACCTATAGCACATGAACAATGTGCCTGGTTGCACTTTCAGAGATTACTACCAGCCTATCTTTTACATTCTTCAAGTGAGATGTGAAAATCATGTGAAAGCTTTAAAAGCCCACATTGAATTACTTGATTTATGTTCTTCCACATACATTAATTTTTAGTACCATGCAAATATTTCTATTGGCACAGTATGCTCTGCTCTGGAGAACTTAACTGGATTCACAAATTGTTACAATATCCCTCTGTTAATTTAGTTCTTTCACAGTATATATTAATGGATGACTATCTAGTGAGAAAAGATAAAATAACTGTAGCTTGGAAATTAGATAAAGGTCTGTAACCATTACAGCATTGGAATACTGAAAAAAACTTCAGATAAGTTTTTAGTCTGACTGCTCCTAGCTACTCAAAGACTTTCATCAGGCTTTATGGAGAGTATTATGCATGTATAGTGACACTGGCTGCAAAGCATGGGTCTAGACCCAATGATCCAAATAGATCCCTTCTGTATCTGTGTTCCAATAAAAATGCTGTAAAATTAACTATAGCAGAAAAAAAATGCAAGGTTGCAGGAATCTGCCTTTTTTTACTGCATATAAAAACTCCTTCTTACATTCTGAGACAAATATTATTGAGTTTTATGATTCTTGGTTTCAGTGAAAATAAAATTTAAGGCATTTTATGAAAGAGTAGCCTTTTCCCCCAGGCAAGGAATAAACAGACAATGTTTGTTAAACCTTTTTATTCAATGTAGCAAAGTTCTGCCCTTCTGGTTTAGTTTAATTTTTGTTCTTTCTACCAAACAGGATGAGCTCAAAGCAGTCAAGCATGTATAAAGGTTAAAACACCCTTGAAAGGCTACCCTGTTCTTGCTTATAATCTCCTCCCACAACTAACAAGCCCTGCCTCTTAGCCTCTTTAGTATTGATTTTAGGTGTCCAGGATCTCTGCATATTCCTTTTAAGTTTCTGAAGGGGAAAATGAAAGTGCCAGAGAGGAACCAGGCTACAGAGAACCTTGCAAACAGACAGGGGTTTTTTCAAATATTTATTTTTCTCATCTTGAGGCCTCCAGGTATGTTTGATTTAAGGCACTGAAAGAGCAATCATTCCAGCAGGTAGAAACTTTTTCACTGAGCAAACAAGCACAAGGATTAGAACATTAGAACCCTAGAAGTGCTCATGTTGCATCACACTTTGTGTTAGCTAAAATGTTCCTGCTAATCGGCTTAAATGAGTTTTCAAGTCAGCTGAACAATCTCACAGATATTTTTGTGACATTTTACTAGCAGCTCTGATAAATAAATGGATCTCATTAGAAAGTGAGTGCTGATTTCTAGTGATAACTTTTGCTAGATTGAGAGACATCTGAAAATATTATCTATTGATTTATTTTTGTACAAAAGCCTGCTCTGCATACACACATGCTTTGTTCAAATAAAAGCTATTGAGACATGTATTCAAGACCTTGGTTGCAGAATTGTGCAAGTGGCTTTTTAAAGGCTAAATAAAGGTCTTTGCATATAGTGGGCACATGAAAATATCCTGAGGGACTGCATGATGTGTTTTAGCAACACCACTCCAGGAAAAGGCAACAGTAGCCTACAGCCAAAGCCCTTTGAATAATTTATCTGGAAGATCATTGAGAAAAATGAGTGGGAAGCATGTGAAAAAAATCCCATAAAAGCTCCCTGTTAAGGGAATGAAAGCATAGTTGTTCCAGGAGAAAAAATGACATTGGTGCCCTCCAGTAACATGGAAGACATTGAAACTCATGGTCCACAATGTCAAAAATATTTAATATATTCTGGTTTCCTTTTGTAAGGAAGAGACATTTCAGAGGTATGGTACACCAAGCTCTTACATAGAGGCAGGAGTCCTTCGCTTTTAGTTATATTAAAAGCTAGAAGGATGAACTTATGAAAGCTCAGGCTCCCCAAAACTGTTGAACTTTCACATCTTTAGTTGCTGTCTTCATCCCACAGTCTTTCCTAATTAACTCCAGCTCTTCAATGTTTCAGTGGTACTGCCAGGAAAGTAGCAAATCTTTGCAGAACCCAACCCAGTATAACCCTTTTTTCAAAATTCTCTGCTATGGTCAGCTCAAGCTGTGCAAAAATTCAAAGCCTTAAGCACTGACCTGGTACATTTCTATCAACTAAAAAACCTGGACCACTTTTAAAGAAAACACACCAATTCCTGGAGGAATTGCCCATCCAGGAGAGTGTCAGACTGAACAGGAACCAGAGAAGCCAAGAAGGGGATAACCCTTGAAAGATCAAAAAGATAACAGTACCCCGTTCTGTGGCTGCAGAGAAGGCAGAGTGCAGAACAGCACAAATTGCTCAGATTATGCCCAAAGCTGGAACAATTCTCTGAACCTGAGAGACTTAGTGGCAAACAGTTTGACAAGTCACTTTTTACTGCATATCTGATGATGTGCCTTAAGAACGTGGCCAACACCTCCACTCTCGAGTCACCATCATCCCAGTGAGACTCTGGTCTCTTCATGAAAGTTTTGGAAGAGCCATTACTTGTTATACATTGTTTTTCTTGAAATTTCATAATCTTTGGACTTCTACCATACTACTAATAAATATGTTATGTTATTTTATGTAATAAAAAACATTGTTTGCATGCCCAGAAAGGAGTACAGGTAGATGAAAGGAGGGGGGATCAGGAAGCTCAGCCAATGCCCTGTCAGAGCCATTGCAGGATCCACCAGGTCACCTCACCAAAGGAACATCTAAAGCTGGGGAAGGAGAGAGATCTAGATAATCTGGGGAGGAAGTGTAGGAAAACAGATGGGCAAGGAGATAAAAAGGGGCCAGATGTATGTAAATGGCTGATATGTTTGTCCATGCTCTGGTCAGCAAAGTCTCTCCCATCTTCTTTTTAGATCTGGTTCTGACTCTTTTCCTGGTTAAGGGGTGTCAATTAGATGTACATGTACGTGTGTGAGTGATGAGTGCAGCAACCACAACAAGAGGAGGATGGAGGAGCTGTGTACACACTCACACACACACATGTATACAAACACATATATGCACATATGTGTGTATATATATATATATATGTATATATGTGTATATGTATTTTCACTAGTGGACCTTCATGCTGGTCTGCCAAAAAGTGCAGCAAAACAGGAGCATCAGTGCTGTCTGTGCTGGTATGAGCTCTTGAAGTGTGTTTTAAAATAGGAATCAATTACTTTATGTTTCATTGGCTTTCGTTAGGTCGTTAGGNTCCACCAGGTCACCTCACCAAAGGAACATCTAAAGCTGGGGAAGGAGAGAGATCTAGATAATCTGGGGAGGAAGTGTAGGAAAACAGATGGGCAAGGAGATAAAAAGGGGCCAGATGTATGTAAATGGCTGATATGTTTGTCCATGCTCTGGTCAGCAAAGTCTCTCCCATCTTCTTTTTAGATCTGGTTCTGACTCTTTTCCTGGTTAAGGGGTGTCAATTAGATGTACATGTACGTGTGTGAGTGATGAGTGCAGCAACCACAACAAGAGGAGGATGGAGGAGCTGTGTACACACTCACACACACACATGTATACAAACACATATATGCACATATGTGTGTATATATATATATATATGTATATATGTGTATATGTATTTTCACTAGTGGACCTTCATGCTGGTCTGCCAAAAAGTGCAGCAAAACAGGAACATCAGTGCTGTCTGTGCTGGTATGAAGTGTGTTTTAAAATAGGAATCAATTACTTTATGTTTCATTGTTTTGTTGGCTTTCGTTAGGGTTTTTTTTGGTTTTTTGTAGGTTTTTTGTTTTGGTGGGTTTGGGTTTTTTTGGGGGGGTTTTTTTGTGTGTGTGGTTTTTGTTGTGTTTTTTTTTAAAAGAGGAATGCTTTAATATTGCACATTTTCTAGGAAAAGTATTACTCTTCTCACCCCACCTGAAAAATTTGGCTCTATGCTTAATAGTCCTAAGAAATTCAATTGAATTCTTTGAAGATTGACATCTTGTCCTCTTTTTCACCCTAAGGAAACAAACCAAAAAAGAGTTTGAAGTATTACAAGCTGTAAAAGAAATATATTTCTTAAGATGCCTAAAAGGAGAGAAGAGTCTGGTCCAGCAATACATAGGCTCCAACAATGGAAAATTTTTGCAACATAATTAAGTGTTCTTAAAATTTTAATATTTTGTTTAAGGCAAGCTGAAATGATGCATTGTCTCAGGGTTTAGGGTTTTTTAAGTAACTGGAAATGATGATTAGAATTTTCATGGCAAGAGCTGAAGTGCTGTGAAGATGTGAAAAGCAACAAAATATGGTTTCAATATGTCAAGACATTCCCCAAGGAAACTAGACAAGGGTGCACTGCAAATCATGCACAGATTGTTGGGTGATGAACAGCACAGACCTGTGCTCACTAAATAATGTTCTCAGTCAACTCAGTAACATTTGACATAAAAAGCAGCAGTGATTTGGTTAGAGCAGATATGCTGCAGGAACAACATAGTTGGTGGTCCTAGCTTTTGCAGACTGTTGCTTTAACACAGTCAAATAGAACAAATTCTGGTGATTTATTGTTGGAATACATTTCACTCTCTGGGCTGGGTGCCATGAAGTTAGGGTCAGGGCTCTGTGGGCTGCACTAAACATATCTCGTCCCGACCAACAGGCACATCTTGCTGCTACTCTTCACACGCTCTCCACTAGAGTCTCCCTGGCCCTACTCTACCCATTATTTACTGCAAGCCTCCACATATTG
The DNA here is from genome assembly GCA_013398075.1 of Notiomystis cincta. Lineage (NCBI taxonomy): Eukaryota > Metazoa > Chordata > Aves > Passeriformes > Notiomystidae > Notiomystis > Notiomystis cincta. Next base: position 187,005 of record VZRX01020082.1, read on the forward strand.
AGAAAGTAAAAATATTGTCTACCAAAATGTCACACAGCTTTTTCACCCATGGTCAAAAGCATAGCTGACACTGAAAATCAGAACCATGTGAGAGTGACCAGAAAATATGCCCTTACACTCTTGGGTTTAAAATAATATGTCTAGTTAGTATTTCACATCACAAACATCAGAGTCCTAAAATTTTGGGATATACTCCTGCAGTGCAAGTATTCTCCCTGTGTAAAGGTAGACCTGACACAATGTAAAATTTGCCTGTGGAGAGAGTGGTGAGCCTGCTGGAGCCCTGCCTGCTGTCCTGAGGTGAGGCAACAGGCAGAAGCCTCCTCTGAAAGAGGAAATGCATCCTGGGTTATCACCACAAGGGTCAGAAACACACATGAGAGAAAGCTCTGCCTTCAAAATATGACCATCAGCTCATAATGATTGGCTTTATAGTTGTTGGGTAAAAAAATCTCAGAAATCTCTGCCAGTAAGGAATAAATTAATAGCCTTCAAAACTAGGCTTCAAAACTTCACCAAACTGGGTCTCCTGGGGTAGCAGATTAACTCAGCACTGCCCTCTGAATCATTTTGGTGCCAAGATGAGATAAAACAGTGATCTGCATAGCAGGCAACTATGCACAAACTGTCCTTGCTGAACACATCAAAACTAACCAGACTGCAATTCCAGGGTTTTGGCTAGAACTTTCTACTGCTGTATTTACACTCACTCCTTCTTTATATTAATAGAGAGACTACAATTATAGCAGAGAGTAAGATGCTAGCCAGGATTCCAGTTACAATCCTTATTTGACAGGAAGTTAATATAATTACATTCAAATTATAGCAAAGCTATGTGGGGAGCACTGGCAGCCTCCTGTAAAGCAGACCTGTAGCAAGGGATGTGAATAAGAGGCTCAGGCTCCAAACAGCAACACTTCATCCAAATGCTTGTAATCAATAACCTGTATCCTCAAGTTCTTCAGCTACTCTGTCACAGGTATTCAAATCCACTATCACCTTCTCTATCTTCCAAAATAATTAGCACCATCAATCACATTTGCTTAAAACACAAAAAGAGCAAAGGAGCTGCAAGTTTTACAAATGAAAAAGTTTTTATATGTAAATTATATTGATACATCAGAGTACATAACTCCAGTACATTATGCACTGTAGTATCATAATTCCTCAATGTGTGTGAAAGAGCCATGGGAACTCACAAGCATCCTCCTCTCTTTGGTGTTTCTTAGGAGATGCCACATTGAAACCCTCTCTTGCTCCACTGTGCTCATTAGTTTGAGGAATACTGCAGCCAGAGGGAGTGTTGGGGCTGGTTCTTTAAGGAAAAGCAACCCACACTGGTGTGGCTGCAGCTTAGCAAGAGGAGCTTAATTCCAGTCTATTCCTGGTACTTTGCTGGTGTGTGGTAGCAGCTAAGACTAAATATTTTTCATACCAGTGCTTTCATTAGAGAAAATATGCTATAGTTTAGGAATTCTCAAGGAATATATTAGTTCCAAATTACCAGAGATAAAACGTGACTTGTAAGTTTGAAGACCAATAAATGAACATTGCACATAGTCAAAACATGATAAGATAAGGTAAATGTGGCACCTAAAATCAGGCCAAATTCAGTACTACTAAAAGGCACTTCCTTTTAACCTTGTAATATTTTTTTCCTTCAAAACTCAGCATATTCACAATGGATCATTTTCCAAGAATTCAGCTGTTTTCTTCTCCTACCTGGAACAACTACCAGCAAACGTAATTTCCTGGACGTTATTTGACAAACATTTTCAGCTACATTTTTTTGTCTTTAAATATTTGTAGACCTATGGAGCCATTACAAATATTTAATTTTTATTCTATAAATGTTATTGGCTATTACAGTAAAACTGGTTGGAAACACTGTTCTCTCCCCTGTCTCCTGGGGAGGTGTCCAGCCCATTCTGACAGGAGTGGTGTAATCTGCTACATCCTGAAATTTGTTTTCCGTTAATAATATTAACAACCTTCACCTTTTCAAAGCATCTGGTTCTGCAAGAGCTTGCAAAGAGCAGCCTTGACATATTATCATGATACCAGAAATTATAAAACACAAGTAATGGAAAATCCAGAAAAAACCCTAGTGAATTGTTTTACTTTATTTATGCAACATTCTGCTCAGCAGCATTTAATTCTGTTTTCTCTCTGTTAAAAAAATATACCAGCACCATAAGTGAAGCATATTCTTGGATAAGGAAAAATTGGTGCATGCAAAACAAGCTTGAGATATATAAGAAAACATTATCAAAATCTTGAATTAATTTCAATTTAAAAGTTATTTTAGTTTTTCATCATTTCATGCTGTGAGTAAAGAATCATAATACTAAATTTGAGAATGAAGAAATATAGAAAGTAATAAGAAAAGTTGGTGGCAAAAAATAACCAAAAAGCAAAATTTGAAACTCCTATGATTTTACATTATGACTGCACATAAAGTTTTGAGCTCCATTAGAAATAAAACTACTGGAGTTATGATCAAATTATTTAATACTAGCATCAGTACATGAAGCTAAACAAGTATCTGGAGAGTGAAATAGCTTACAGCTTTGACCTCTAGATTTGTACAGCTGGTAGCACTTGAGAGTAAGTTTACTCATGTGCAATAAAAATCTTCTAATGAACTAAAATCTGCACTGAAGAAACTCCGGGTAATAACCCACAGTCGTTTTAAAATAGGTCCTTTCTCTAGACAGGATTTTAAGACACTGGTCAAATCACTGTAGACTTGTTAGAGTGTTTGACACTTTCTCCTCTTGGACGTTTAACACTGTAACAGGAGGAAAATAAGCATGACAGAAAAAAAACCAAGTGAGAAGCAACATATGGCATGGGTGAACCTGCACAAACGTGTAGCATTATAGACTCCAGTCGTGTTAAAAAAAGAGAAAAAGTATGTATACTCAGCTACAAAAAAAGGAAAAATGACAATGATTATCAGGATTATATATTGGCCAATATGTATAGAGAATTCAAAGATAAATATTTCAGTCTGTTTTCTTTTTCTTTCAATTAGGCATTAAATGTCCACTTGGGAGTCTTGGAAAATTTGCTGCAAAGGAAGCAGCTCCAAAATGAAAATGCAGTCTTCTTTCATGAGGGCTTGTAGTGTTCTCAAATAAATCCCTTGTCTGAGATAATTTGCCAGAAAAGTGTATTGGTTTTAGTATTATTCAGACAGAATTCATAGAACATGTTTTATATCTGACATTAAACTCTGATAGAACATTAAGATTACATTATAATATTTTGGCTTTCTGACAGCTCAAGGCACCTGTTCTGAATAACAAATCCACTTGAATCTGAAACTTGCTTTCCTTAAACTTCTATTAGATAATCTTCTGAGTGCTTAAAATTCACTGCTTCTAAAAAAAAAAATCCCAAACTGTGTTACCTGCATACTCCTGAAAAACAAGCCTGGAACGGATGAAAGTGGAGTGGCTTTATTCAAAGAAATAGCTGTAGGAAATCACGAGTTTCCACCTCCCAAAGGTTGAGTGGCTGAAAAGGAAAGATTAATTATCCTTCAAAGGTGCCTGTTTCTATAAAGGGAGCCAAGGGTAAGAAGCCTATACTTAACATGTAAATATCTGAAGGCAAGTAAGAAACACTTCTCCTGTGACAGATTTTAACCCTTTGTTGTAACTTCCTTTCTAGTGCAGTATGCAGGATTTTATTTAGGACAAGTCAAGCATAAAATACCCCAGTAAGAACACCCTTTCTCTATATTTTTGAAATAGGTAAGTGTCATGGTTTCACACTGGCCCAATGCCAGGCACCCACAAGAGTCTTTCACTCACCCTCCCCTGCCACAGCTGGGCAGAGGAGGGAAAAGGAAAAAAAATTAACTAATGTTTCATGAGTGAGATAAGGACTGGGGGAAACACTTCAAGGGCATAACAGGCTCAGCTTAAGTTGCAAAGTGAATTTATCACTAACACAATCAGAGGAGGATAATGAGAAGTAAAATAAGCACTTAAAACACCTTTTCCCCTCCCAGCCCCTCCCACCAACAGCGCAGGCAGATGGGGCCAGGGGGGTTTGGTCAGTCCATCACTGAGATTTACTTCTGCTGCTCTGGGAGAGGAGTCCATCCCCTGTGAGGCCGTGGGGTCCCTCCCACGGAAGACACTTCTGTGGGAACTTCTCCAGCGTGGGGCCACACTCAGGAGCNATGGACTGCAGGGTCACAGCTGCTTCACCATGGTCTCACCACAGCCTGCAGAGGAATCTCGGCTCCAGCACCTGGAGCACCTCCTGCCCCTCCTTCTCCACTGACCTTGGTGTCTCCATGTTGTTTCCCTCACATGTTCTCAGCTCCTCCTCTTCTCTAACCCAAAGCCAAAACCTTGCGTCTTTGTTCTGATTTTCTTCTTAAATCTGCCATCACAGAGGCGTTACCAACCTCTCTCACTGGCCCAGTCCTGGCCGGCACCATGTCCATCTCCAGAGCCATCATGGATTGGCTCTGCTGGACATGGGGGAAGCTTCCAGCAGCTTCTCACAGGAGCCACCTCTGTGGCCCCCCTGCTACCAGAAACCAGGCCAGGGCAAACCAACACAATAAGTAACAAATTTAAAACCTCCCTCAATCTTTTGCCAAGAAGCTTAATAAAAAACTGTATTAAATTGCCCAGAAAAAGTGTAAAATCCTACAAGACATCAATTCAAGCAAATATCTCATGGAAACACCATAAATTGTTCTAATTCTGAGTAACATTTGACTAGATGACCAATTAGGCTCCCTTCCAGCTTACTTTGCATGTTTCCATGGAATAAAAAAATACATAAATCATCAATTTTGCCAAATTTGTATTTTTGCTAGAGCAGATTTCCTCTAACCATATCCAATTCTGTATCTGTGTAGATATCTTTCTACATCTCTGCTCCCATCAAATGGGTTCCCAGAAGATTTACCTTCATAAGAAATTTTCTGGAGGCGAACCACCCCTGTATCTGTCACTTTCACAGTTCCACATTTACCTAAAGCAGTAGGGACCACACTCTCTACCTCCAACAGATATCTTTGTTGGTATTACAGTAGAAGAATGCACTTGTTCTATTTGTTTTCCCACTCTCTGCTTTGTCAGAAAAAGTGGCAGCAAGACTGCCAATAACAACGATAACATGCAACATTTCCTATTCTACCTTCTAGAAGGAAGTGACACTTTCTAAAACTCTGTTGGAAGTATATTTGTCTCAAGACTGAAACAAAAGCCAAAATTATGGGGTTTAGGTCCATTAAAAAATGCACAGTGACTAAGAAGGTCAGAATTTACAAAGAAGGTCTCTATGACAGCTGCCTTGACTGCAATTGTCTGCTCTTGCTACTATAATATAATATTAAATATTCCCCTTTGACAAAGGCTTTCCTTGGATTTCTACCTTCTTCTGTAAGAACTTCTTTCTCTTCTTGGTCTGTACAGGTGTTGAAGTCCTAAAGGCTGAAAAGGCATTTTACAGCTCTGCCTCCAATGGATGTGTTCTCAAGATCTCAATTCAGACACAGTCCACATACACTTATCAAGTACCAAAAATGAATGGTTGCCCTTTGCTGGTTTGGGAACTGATGAGATAAAGGCTATAGGGTTTTTCTACCCATAGGGACATATTAAGTACCCATCTGTTTGTGGTGTGATCTCTTTTCGAGTGAGGAATCATTCAAATACACACCTTCCTGAACATATGGCACTCAAGAAGCTGTTTCAAAAATTGCTAATGGTCAACAAACTAAGAGCTACCAAAAGCAAGCTAATATTTGGATTAAGAAAATATAAACAAAGAACTCTGAGGGTAGATCAAAGGTTTTTCTGTAAGAGTAGCTCACACATTAAGGAGATCTAATCTGAATCACAGCAGTACCTGTGCAGCTCTACATTGTGAAACAGGAGGAATCACAGGCAAGGTGAGTCAATACAGGGAGTGGAAGATAAAAAGTGTGCACAGACAGGTCAACACATGTGGAACCAACAACTGAACACTTCACTCAAGGAGAACCTTAGTTTAGAAAAATGGAAGGGATAAGAGAGTGAGGGGAAAGGGAAATGGAAAGGAAGTAACATATTCAGGTCTATTCAGCCGTCTTCTGACACCAAACCTTCTTCCCAAACGTTCTGCTCAGGGAAAATGAAATTAAGAAAAACAAGATGCAGACACTAAACAAGAAATAACATGTTTCTCTCCATTCTATTCTGCTGTCCTCCTACTGTGTTTGTGTCCATCTTTAAAGGGCAACCTCCCACTGTAGGAACAGATGATTCTTTTTTGCCTCAAGGACTGTTGCCTCTTTCCTGTTGAGGGGTCCCTCAATACACAGGTGTGCCAAACCAGCCCATTCTCCATTGGATCAGGAATCCCTCCAATGCAATAAGGAGATATTGGTGGGGTTTTGCTTTGTTTTTTGTATGCCTGGGCAGGTTTTTTTTGTTTCTTTCTTTGTTTGTTTCTTCTCTCTGAACAAAGTGTACCGAAACAGAAAAAAAAGAAAAAAAAGAACCAACAAGTACAAGTTTACTTTCTTCTAAAAGCTATTCCTGACTACTCAGATCATAAAAGTTTGTCTTTTAATTACTAATGGACTTGAAACTTACTTTGAATTGTAAGTAAATGATTGAACATGCAGCTTCCTTCTATGAAGAAAGGGCAGGTGGATTGGATCACATTTTCACTAGTCAAAATAAGGAGCAGCACAAATGCAAATGAAGACAGCATTGAAGTGAGGTCACAATTACTGTCCAAAAAAACTCTGTTCCTTTTTCAGCTGTCACAACCCCCATTCAGCCAGATGTTATTTTTTTTTTTCATCATCCTTAATGGCTGGCTTGTAAAAGAGAATTGTCTGGATTTGGGCTTTTTGATCTCTTCCTAAATAAACATTTCTGAATGACCATTTCAAGTGTTTTGGGGAAAGCTTGGAGTAAGCCAGCAGCTTCTTCGTCAAATCTGTTGTGAAGCTAACATGCAAGTACTTCTGCATATCAAAGCAAAAGCATTTGATGAAGAGTCCAGCTGTCGTGTTCCTCATGTCAAAAGCATAATTTTCTTTTCAGCTTCTACAAAACAGCCTCAGGATTCCAATATCAAACTTCAACTTCTGCACAAAGTAATTTTCACCAATATATTTTCCTTCTTTCATGACCATCTTTAATGAGTTGTGTTTTTCTTCAGTGAAGAGGAAGAAGCAGTGAAGTGACAAACTTCAAAACAAAGGCACCATTTATATATGACACTTTATATGTTAGAAGAACTTGAAGAAATCTTTGGTTCAAAGCCAAGCATTCAGAGATTGAGGAAGGGCAGAATGCAAACTGCCTGGACAAACTTAGGCAACACAGGCTTTCGTTACATGAATGCACACAATCATTTTCTGTTCGACTCCCATTGTCATTTGGGTACTGTGTTGTGCTCATTGCTGTGCACTATGCACAACTTGGGTTTAACTCCTTAGAAGGAATTTCCTTGGGGGATTGTTTTATTGGTATTTCTTGTCTTTTTCCTCTTCTGTTCAGATTTCCTCCCTGGTTTTGATCCCACTGGATTCTGCCTCCACCATGGAGTGGTTGTGAGCACACATTAGTTTTATTTTCTGTCCCAATATCCAACCCTGAACAAAGTACTCATGTCCAGACTACATATGAGGTATCACTTTCAAGAGGATCATGAATTTAGTGGACCAGATGAAGGGACTATGCCCAAACATGCTATGGAAAACACATGTGCTAACTCCAGCTCTTCCTAGGAGCAAGGAAGGAACTGAGAATGATGAGGAAGAACAGACTGCTGAGCTCTGAAAAGTCCCCCAGCTGTGTGTAAATTACAACATCTCAAATGTGAATAGGGGCAGATAATAATGAGGTGTACATAAAAGACAAATTTCAAGCCTCATTAAAGCATAGAACAGTAAAACTTCCCAAATGGAAAGAAACACCAGAATTAATACTTTACCCTCAGAGAAGCCTGATTTTTTCCAAATATAAAATATAAAACACAACCTGAGGCAAAGCTATGGCATGGAAAATTTTAGTCCTGGCTTGGAAAAATTAAAAGCAACTTTAAAAGCAAGGTTAAAAAGAGTTTAATGATGGGAAACATCAAGCAGGCTTATCCATAGATAATACTACTGAGTATGCTTGCCAAATGCAGAGATCTCTTACAATACCTCTTGTGACTTCTTTTCTAATATGCTCCAAGTAATTTTTAAATAAAATTAAATTCAAATAAAACAGACATTTTAGTATGACCATCCCACTTCTGCACAATTTTCTAATTCCTGATCAGCTCTGTATGCCCTATGAAATTTCAAAATTCAGTAGATGTATTGATTTAGTAACGAGTAAACATGTCACAGGTTTTTACTTTTTGAGCTAACCAATTACATAATATAGTTTACCAAATACATAATATAGTTTATTTCTCCAGTGCTAGAAGGGTACTTAGATCTCTACAACAGTAACAGCGACCTTCTTTGTAGCCCAAAGACTGTGCAGCCTAGGTTGGCCCAAAATATTTTTCCAGCAGGTAAAAATCCTACCTTAGAAACACATCTCAGCCAACACTTCTAATAGAAAGGAGAAAGTTCATTGGATCACCACCATATGTGTTTATATCAACTATGTGGGTAATGGACCATTTGAAAACCTATCTAGCACTTCATCTGGAAAACCAAAACTAGCTGATATCAGAAAGAGGATTTAAAACCCCAAGAATTTCACTAACAAACTCTCTTTCCATTTTTCTTTTGCTAAGCATATTTTCTTGCTTTTTTTTCTGTTTAGTCTATAAAATTTAGTGGGATGTCAGGGATCTGTTAGTCACAATCAATTTGCACATCAGACAACAAGTGTCATATTGCTTGCCAGGTAATGACTTGATCTCTTCACTGTTCCCAGGCTTGCTTTCCCTTCTCACTACAGTTAGCTTCAGTAGGAGCCAAGTAATCTCATGGCCTTTGTGAGGTGTGAGGAGAAAAGGTCACAGGCATCCATAGCCATTTCTTCCTGTTTAATTTTCATAATTTTCAAACTTTCATAATTTTCAAAGAAAAAAGCAGAGTCTAAGTACACTGTGTGCCCCTGTCTGGTGGCCATTTCTCAGGCAGTACCTACAGGGCTCTGTAAAAGCCTGAGGTGAATGGCAAGGCCAGTCATTCAGCTTGTGACACAATGCTGCCAAAGAGTCACATTTCAGAGAAGGCTTTCACAAGATGTGAATTGGAAAGCCTTCACAGAATAAAACCTGCATGCTTAAAGAGCCCCTTCTGGGGAAGAGTGTAATGAACAGGGAATACCTTAAGATTAAGTGCAATGGTACTTAGCCAAAGCTTAGAGATTGTGCTGTAAAAGAACATGAAGTTATGCTTGAATTTATTTGATATTATTTCTACACATCTATATTTACATCTAGTCATCTGCAGGCACAAGTCTAAAATCCTGCTGTTTTCTACTAGCCAAGCACCCTATAATTCAGTTGGGCATGAAAAAAAGCTGTTTTACTGGTAATGACCTACATTTTCTGAAGAAAAATGTCTAAATAAAATGGTAGGCTAACAAAAATAGTCTTATATTTTTCTTAGCTGTCTAAAAGTTATCATAGTCATCTCTTGCTGAGTCAGCTTGGCTTCTGTGAAAATAAGAACAAAAGGGCAAATTTGTAAATGGTTTCTTTATCAGTGAAGCTAACACCAGCAGTAGGGTTCTAAACAGATACTCACCAAAATCATAGTTTAATGCCTGCTTTTGCTTTTTGTTGCAATAAATGGAAATACATCTCTGAGAAAATCTGCCTTAATCAGTTTATTGACAATGTGAATGACAGCTGAAGGGCTCAGCAGGTCACCTCCACTGTAAACTGAACCCATCAGGGCAGTACAGACCTACCTAAATGTCAAGTGAAATTATTACAATTTTTTAAACCTCTAAGCCTTCTTGAGGAAGCAACCTCCTCAGCTTCAAACATTGTACATTTTATATTCTGTAGCAATAAATTCTGGAAGATGTCAATATTGACAGAAGTTTTTCAACTATGTCACCCTAAATGTCCTCAGTATGTTGCAGAGCAAATAGCAGTGCAGGTTGGGTCATAGGAGGGAAATTTTCTTTGGAGACTCTCTTGCCAACAATAGATATAAATCAAATATTGCTTATTACAAGTATTTCTTGTGAGCCTGTTTCCCAGACTGCCAAAAGATTTATAGCATTTTCCCCATTGAGACTGGCTCATTTACAAAAATATCTTTATGAAAACAATTCAGATGAAAGGGTTTTTTCTTACACCAAATAAATATACATTGCAAAGTTGCTCCATAGTCATACATATGTCTTGATTTTTCTAGAGGAAGGCACACTTGACACATGCCATTCAGCTGAACAGGCAGTGCTAAAGGCATCAGGGTGCTTTGTAGAAAGCAAACTAAATGGCATCTAAAACAAACTGGAACAATATTAATAAGTTCACCTTAAAGGACCTTTTACCTACCTCATGATTAGTGCATTTTCTTTAATATTCTCTCAAAATATTTTCTCTTTTTTCTCTTTATTAATAGGTGGGCAAACTGAAACATAGAAGTAGAAAGACTATAAAGTAAATCTAGTTGAGCCTAGACCACATGGCAGATACAGACTTGGTCCTGGTCACCTTTATAAATCTGGTTTTATTCAGCCTCCCTGGTTGGCCATGACCTCCACTTGCAGCATCCCTTTGTTTTTCATTGGAAGGAAGTATTGATAGAGGACCAGAATCTACAGCACACTCCAGCAGGTAACTGGGCTCCAGGACCAAGAAAGAATACTGAGAATGCTTCCAGAACTCACCTATCCCATGGAGTTCTGGACACAGGACTGGAACTACCCCATGGTTCAGACACAGACACTACCTTATTTAATAGCTCCATGCTTGTCATCCTTTTCAATTTTGCTGAAATAAAAGATATTCTTGACTTCTGCCAGGATTAAAAATATTTTTTAAAGTCTTAAAATTTGATGGCTATAGTAATTTCAGTAATATGAATCAATCCTGGTAATCAGATTATTTTCCACAACACTTCCACAAGAAAAATTTTGTATCATTAACTTTATTCCTCTTTCTATTTTCTCTTTCTCTTTCCTTCAGAAATCTACCCCTCCATTCCATATCTTGCCTGGTTTAAAAGTTCCTAACATTTCCCAGCAATTTCTTTACCACAATTCACTGCAATGCAACAATTTCCTCTTTATAACAAGCCCTCATGAAATATGAATGCTACAAATTAGCAAACATGTCAGGCATGTTGAGAGATAAACTGTACATAATATTTGGAATAAACCCAGTGAAATCAGAGCATCTTGCAAACCCAAGTTTTAGTGCATTTGTGCTTTGCCTGCTGTAAATCATTTCACTGATTTGCTTCTACATAAAGAAACACATAAGGAAACAAGCTGGCATGTGTACATATGCACAGTCCTTGCTAAACCTACCTAGGAGGGAAGAGCCTCTTTAGGAGGTGTAGTAGTTTTACAAATAGAAGACTATACATAGTGCAATACTTTGTCAGCACCAGAATGTTTGGGATTTTCCTACTGTGAAATATTTCTGCTCTGAAAACCAGGATGCCATGGTACCTTAACACATCTCAAGGGCATGAATCGCACTACCAACTGCTTCTTCAGCAACTGTGATGTAAGAAAGCAGAAAAAACAGAACTTTGGACCACATGGCAGCACCCACTTCACATGGAGGTGTAGAACAATGTGCTGTGAAGTAAATAGTGCTTTTGTACCTTGCAGTTCCTCAGTGGAAACCTAAATCTTTGCCTTTTTCAGATTCTTTTTCATCCTGTGGTTTCTGCAACCCTTAGGTGCCACTGACCACTACAGCTCCATCCCTCCCAGACCTAAGTGTACCTGTCTGGAAAGACACATAGAGCATGTGGAATTTTTATCCTTATCTTATCAATACATGATTTACACAGGAAATTACAAATTCAAGAACATCACCAAGAACATTACAATAAATACTTCTTCTTCTTTAGAAACAGTCATACTAATACAAATAAATTTTGTCTGAAATGACAGCATTGCATGTCAAGAAGAAATGGTCCTTGAAGGATTGCACTCATCATCATTCTTAGATCTATGTGTGAGTAAAAATAAGAGTCAGTACTTTATTCAACACAGAAATTTCGTTTCAAATGTATGCACCTTTTAAACACACATCTCTGAGTTTTCCCATTTGTCCTTATGTCAGGGCATTGAAATAAGGTGACAGGAACTCATTTAATCAATCTGTCCCTCCACCTCTGTGCCTACTTTTGACTTGCACCATATCTCTAGGACGAGGAGCAAAGGTTGAAATCTGAGTCGTGCTTCAGCTGTTCAACTCCCAAGCTGAGTCATTTACTGTTTATCTGTTTCAGAATCCACCACAATGGCACATTTTAAACCAGAAACCCAGCTGACTCATATATCTGCTTTTTGATTGTAGCTCAAAAGTGTCCAAATCAAAAAAGTTTGGAATTCACACACATTTCTTTTTAATTTCTTTTTCTTTTTTTTTTTAATCTGAAGGTAACAGTCATTGCTTGGACTGCTGTGAATGCAAAATGATCACAGGTGGAAGTGCAACCTGAGTACATATTGTCTGTGATAACATCTTTATGACATGATGTACCTGACAGACCTAATAGCACATTTGCTTACCCCCTAACAACAGGATGAGTTTATGCTTTGATTGGAGTTTCATTCACCTCCTAATGCAGGTAACAGATTGAATAACCTCACACAAAAATGCAGACATTGCAAGCACATTGCAACACATTGCAAAAAAATATGCTTATTTTGACAGGAGAGAAAGCAAAACTTAAATGAAGTCCTCCTGTGCTTTTGGATGTCTGGATTATTTAACATCAGGTCAAATCTATAAAGGATAAATTTTCTCAAACTTGAGGCAATAGCATTAGCATTGTCCAGTTCTCTGTGCTCTGAAGCATTTGACACTTGTGAGGTAAAATGATTGTGACATCCTCAGCACCTTTTTGGCAGGTGATGACAGTTCCATAGTAACTGGAAACTCAGAAAACTGAAAATTTAGAAAGAAATCCAAAACTTACGTAACGATAATTACGCGAGTTAGACCGCTCCTTACCTTGTTTGCTCTATGACTGACACCATTTATAGAATTTGTATAATTTTTGTTTTGAAAGTAGTCAGAACAGTTCAGGCTCTCTGTCATTGTCACAGGACAGAAAGATGGGATTATGACATGAAAGGTGATATTTCATATCCAGAGCTTAAAATTACTTCTAGCCAGTCTTGTGCTTTTTAATTGAATTGTGAGAGCAAAATTTTTTTAAGGTGGTTTTCTTCTCCTGTGCTGTAAGGAAACACGTTCCAGATCCTTATTTTATAATTACTGCTACACACTGGAAGCAGATGCTAAAAAATTCATGCCACTGTTTATGTAATGTCAGCTGAAAAAAACATCAGTAAAGTTTTTATTCAAAAAAAGAATGATACAAATTATTAGATAGCCTCTCTAGTCTAAAAAACTCTATCTATATGTCTAAAGGACATATTTTATGTCCTTTACTCTTCTGTTTCTCCTACCTACTTTGGAATGATAAATAAAATAGATAGAGCAGGTCATTCTGATTACCTTTCAGATTCCCAGGCAAACAAGATCCACACACAGTCCCAGCTGCCTTAACCACCACCTACCTGCAGCTCTACCTGTTGTGTACCACTGGATCCAGCATTACCTCAAAAAGTTGGCATAGGAGATGACTTATAGTAAAAGGCACTCAAGCTTCACTGGTGTCTGTGATCCATTCCCCTCCTGCTCTCACAGCCTTCATGGTCATTGAATTAGGGTTGTGGCTGTACAGCACATTCCCTTTAGGATGTGTTTATGGACTGGTTGTCCCTAGTCCCTGGATGTCCCCATAGTTCTCCAAATAAATAATCTTCACACACAAACAGAGGTCTCCCTGATAGCCTCTTGACTGCTATCTCTACCAATTACTCTGAAGGCAACACTATCCTTATCACAGCAGAAGCACTTCCCCTCCATCATCCTGAAGCATGGTATCAGTTGTTCTCACATGCCTGTCTCCAGTCCTCTGTGAAGGACAGCCTTGACCTGCCCTGTGACTTTACTCTGCGTGCCCTCAACCCAATCTCTCCTTACACAGTGGCTGAAGAGGAGAGACTTCAAAAACATCAATCACATCTTCTAGCTTCCTGCTACTTTCTGTTTTACAAAAGACCTTGCACAAACAGGAACAACCTTGTGTTTTCAGGTTCCCAGGCCTTTAACTACTCAAAAGAAAAAGTCCCACATCAGTGCTTGGTGGCTATAAATTAAAATATGTCAGTTAAGCATCCTCTTCCTGCCCATCTTTTAGTTCATTATCATTGCCCAGCCCTGAAGCCTATATGTTTCAAATTAATCTCAAAGTCACACTAGTAGGATCTGAGATTAAGTTCTATTTTAGTTAAGTATATAACCAGTGTAAAAACACAGCAACATGAGGCTGCTGCAACTCAGATGTTTTGTCTCATATAAACACAAGAAAGGTACTAAACATAGACTTTTACCAAAGCAGACAGACAGACTATTCAGAAGTCAAATGCTTAAAGAAAAGGAGAAACTGGCAAACGAAACAGGTCAATGAATTGTACAAATATGTAAACATACAATCTGCTTATGAATAATTTGATATGTTTCAGTATTTCAATTCAGTTTTAAATTTTCTCTGGTGACAAGAAAAATATTGGAATAAAAAAAAAGTTAGTTAGACATATTTATTTCTTTAATGAGATGTTACACTGATATGGGTCTAGATATAGGCTACTGAAGGACAGAACACTCAGGTGACTTTAGAAGGTCTGAATCCTCCAGTTTCTGCTTCATCTTTTGTTTCTGCTTCATCCTTTGGCATCATGAAGGACAATCACAGTTCTCTTACTCAAACCACTTCCTTTTCTCTGGCTTTCAGGAATTTAGGAGCTCATATCTGTCCAGGATGGTATTCAAAACACTGTTTTCTTCACTTCCCCTACCCCTTTTTTGTTTTGTTTTGTTTTTCTGCATCCATATAAAATACTTTTCTTTACAAGCTCTTCACAGTTTATCAGTGTTACATCTACCACTTCTTCATCAAGCTCTGAGCTCAACTGGCTTGCAGACACAGCCCACATCACTCATTTACTGAATTTTTAAGTAAAGAAGGCTTTGTTTGGCATTGGAGGATGCATCAATACACATCTGAATAGACTGCCAACTTTTTTCAAAACTTTTTCCCCGTATCTTCTTTTGTGCAAGGTCTTCAGAAACATAAATAAGGGCGTTTTAAAGGCTGCTGTCATGACTGTCCTGCTGATTCTGTTCTTGGCACATAAATGGTCTTTCAGTAATTCAGACAAACATATACAACCTAACCTGTAAATAGAATCCTAAGTCAACTGTCAATCTGAATGGTCAGAAGTTCATGTCTGAAAAAGAAAACAATTACTTTCTTCAGTGAAAAGTAGCATCAGGCAAAGGTTATGACTTGAAAGTATATTTTCCAAAGGAGTATGATAAATAATTTTTTACTTTACTTATTTGTACTGGTGAAAGTGTAGATGTGATTATAAGCACAACACTTTTAAGTACAGTTCAAAAAATTATTTTTTCATTAATGTTCTACAGCATATGAGAAGGCAGATATGAGTATCTGTCTCCATTTTCATAGACAAAGAAACCAGAGCTGAGGAGAATCGTTTCCCCTCCAGTCACATGGCAGAGCTATGTGAGGGTCAGGAACAGATGCTCTGTCCCCTGAATAGATGTCTTGTCCTCTGCCTGCTGTGTCATGCAGCTTGTCTGAGATATATTTTTATCACTGCTGTAGAGCATGTGTGCTAGATAGGATGAACACCTTTTAGCTTCAAATACTGAGTACTGAATTTGGCCATAAATGTCATATAAAAAGGTCTTTCCAAGGCAAAGGTAGTTCTGAAGAAATAGAAAAGAAAAATACTTGCTCTTTGAATAGTGGAGACTTGGTTTGAATCTGCTATGTTTTTTCAAAGAGGAGAGTGAGTATTTACTTGGACACAATCTTTATTTATTTAGTCTGTAAGGCCGAGGTGAAAAGCACTCAGCAGTATAATCTGAAATAACTGAGTGAAACTATTGAGAACTTTCAAGTAACCCTTTTTAAACACTAGTGGCTTACTTTCATGCTCAGGCTTTCTGAAGTATTTACCTGGTAGTTTCATAGTACATTTTGGTCCAGGTATCTTTTTTATTTCCTTCAAAAAACACTAAACAATGAATGCCTTCACCATATCACAGTCCATATAGGATAAAACTGTGATACAGATAGAGATACTGTCACTGAGGAACTGTTTTGTTCAGTGTCTCATATCTGTAAGATATATGCCATGCCCTGAACACCTGGTTTTAGAATTAGGTAAACAAAACCTAAAGACACTTCTCTTGGCTATGAAACAATCAGTCAGAAAAAATCTTTGAGGTTTGAGCAGATGAAGTGCTTGAACTGGCAACTTGTGTTGTTACTTCTGGAACAAACCTGGGCAGCAGGGAAGACTGGCTGTAATTAAAGGCATTACGTACTCCGACAAATAGGGCTGCATATATCATTACCAGCAGTTGCCATTGAAAGGGTGTCTATAGTGGAGAAGGCAGGGTAGATTACTGTGGAGCCAGGAGAGTTTAGCATTTGGCAGAGAGCAAGGGCCTAGTCTTTTAAAGGGAGTGAGCTGGAGGATTTTTAATTTTGAACACGTTTTTGAGTTTAAAATATATTACCTAATTTTAATTATTTTTAACAGAATTGTTTCACCTTCGGTGATCGTCAAGCTGAAGGTCTCCCAGGACTCAGGTTGATTAACTAACAGCAAGGTTTTCCAGCTAAATACTGCAAGTGCATGCTGTAGAAAGCACTACTGTGAAACCAGAAATGAAACTTATTTTTGAGGGTAAACAGAATGGCACCTTGCTAAAAGGACATGTGCTCTTCCACTGCCACCTACAAAAGTGGAGAGATACTATCCCAAATCTTAGCCTTCCCCTTTTGTCTGCAGCCCTTCTAGTTTCCCTAGTTGGCCAAAAGTGTCAGGCCAAGTCCCAAGTTCTGATCTCTTTCTGGCCTTAAGGCCCTGTGCCTATCAAGTTCATATTGAGAAGTATAAATATCTTAATAATCCCAGCATGGTAAAAGCTCTAGGAGCTTCTGCTAACACAAACCCCTAAACCCTCTTTCTTAGGATCTGTGTTGCCTGTGTGTGAACATCTCTGAAACACCATGGACCCTCAGAAGAATTTTGTTAGCATCACAAATTTAATATTATAATAATAAATCACTAGCTTCAGAAAGGTTCAGCTTATACAGTGTAATAGATTTTTCTCCCTTTTAATATGTTAACTAGATTAGTCTTGGTTTCTTTGGTGCTAAACAGCCATGGAGATATTTAGAAGTGTCCACATACATGAAGACAAAGCTCTCTTGTGTTTAAATCTCCTAGCAAAGCATCTTGGTACAAAAAAACTTCAACAAACCTTGGAAATTAACTTGCTCAGTGTTTCATGTAGACACAAAGCCATCAACAGCAGTAGTTTGGAATTGAATTTCTACTGGCATTATTTTCTTGTCCATGAAGTTCAAACAAATATCTAAAGACAAGTATTGGATCTGTGCCAGAGTAATAAAACAGTTCAATGGAGAATGAAGAGACATCATGATATTAGATAAAGTCTACATCACTCAGTGCTGCTCCCCTCATAAGGGAAGAAATCACATGTGCTTCCCTTGGCCTAATTTAACCCTAATGTTGTATTATTTTCCATGATAATACTTTAACATTTCCCTTCAGCTTCCCTATGAAAGGCTTGAACTCTTTAATAAATACTCAGTGGGAACTCATGTTAAAAAGCAAATAGCAGTGAAGTCAAACTAAAAGCTTATTTTTCCAGTCAAATTTTAGGCTATGAATAAAGCATATAATATAGCATAGAAAGTTTGCTATCTTAAGCATTAGCTTATCTTGGAACATTGTCTTGAGTCACTATTTGAACTTAATCTGAACTTCTAAAGATCATTTTGCTATAGATATAGTAAGTGATAACTCTTCATCACTTGCAAAAGAAAAGCAAAACCCAGCTCTGGAGACCCTGAGATGAGTCTAACACATTGACTTAAGACATGGATTCCATCCAGCTAGACTGCTTCCTGTTCATTTCAGTAACACTAGCCAATTAATGAGCTTTGACAGCACTGGTTTTGTTACATTTTGCCATCATTCTTGCTACAAAAATCACTCGAGCAATGACAGAACTTTGCTATGTATTTGCACCAGACTGTGTTATGCTTATTTGTATTTGTCAATGCAAACAGTGTCTGGGAGATGAAATAATGCCAGAGTCGAGCCACAAGCACACTTTCATCACAATTTTCTCAATGGAGGCTGGTTAAATCTAGGTAGTTCCTGCCAAATATTCCAGGGAATGCTACAAAACATCTGGGGAAGAAAAGAGTCTGACTGCAAATACCAAAGACAGACATACGTGAAGCAGATTAGTCCACCACGTGCTAAGGAGGACTGGTATGTTAACAATAAAGTGGATGAGTTTTCCCATCTTCTGCTATCTTGACCTTCCCACAGGATTTCTCCTTGTGAATTAATTCAGCTTGCAGAAAAGCATTTCTGGGAAGTCACAGAACTGTGTGGGTTTTCAAATATGAAATTTATTTTCTCTGAGTTGTACATGAAAATTTGCAGTGCTGTACAAATTTGATGAAGAAGTAAGCTTGAATTTATTAGCAGACAAAGGAGTTTGAAATCACAATAGCTTGTCCTTATACACAATAAAAACCCTAGATGAGTTGGTGAGATCAGTAGTGAATGCTCTCAAGTTCAGCTTTTCACTTGTTATTGTACAACTGAAAGTAATGTTTGGATTACACAGTGCCAAAAAGATTTTTAAGTGTTTTGAATTACAATTAGAACATCTAAAAACCGTTATTTGATTTTTAAATTTGCATTTATCCATGAGACAAAGCTGTCTTGATAATTATGCCCTTACTGCATGCCAAGATTGTATTTTTCACACCAAAATGACATCAGATTAATTTCACACACACAGAAGGCAGATTTTGGACACACTCCTACTGGACAGTCATAACGTTTGCACTATTTTTTCAGGTAAATACCAAAGCTGTGTAACTGTGTAACAACTTTGAGGGCCTTCCCAAAAGGAAAGGCACTTCCCATTGTAAGAGCAGGATGTAGTAGTCACTAGAGTCACTAGCTGTTGCTCAGACAACTGTTCCAATAAAAACTGGGATTATGTATGTCTTTGATCAATTTATAAATCATTTATAGGCATGACCAGGTTAATTGTTAACCAGCCTGCCACTTGAATTCCATGCAATATGAATGGGTGGGGTTGTGCTTTTTTGATTTGTTAATATTCAGATTTTTTTTATGAAATTATTCCAAAAATCTGTTTGTTTAGCTGCCTGCAAGATATTTTTTTAAAATTCCACCCAGTAAATATTGCACATGGAAAAAGAATAACGTTGAAGACAATTGTAATAACCCCATCTCGTCTGTTTTGTAGATCTGTTGCTGTGTCCTGAACTTTCTCTTTAATCTGAAAATAAAGCATCTTTATCTGCTCCATTCCTCCCACTCTCCCAGGGGCTTATTCTTCAGCTTCCACTTTCAATGTCCAGAGTAAAAGAGAAATAATGGAATCCTTCCTCCCCAGTACAAAAGGCTTCCTCTCTTAGGTGTCTGTTCCCATTTCCGTCAATACTTCAGAGGGATAAAAAATGGAATTTATTCAACATAGCCCAGCAAAATACCAGGCTACTCAACAGAAGAAAGCATATACTGGGTTCATCCAAGATAACCCAAATCTTCCTTCACCCCTTGTTCACTATTAAAATGGAGAATTAAGTAGCAACTATATTTTTATAATGTATTACATTAATTTTCTTTCAATAGGGTCTGTTTGAGACATTCTGAGTTGGAGGTTTCATCTGGAATCTTTCAACAATACCAAAACTCATTTCTAAGAGACAGGGGGAGGGGACAGGGAACAGAACACACAGAGCTGTTATTCCATCGAATTTCAAGGACCAGCTGTGACAGGAAAGGAAAGGGTGGGGACAGGATCAGTAAACAGTCTTTCATTTCTCCTGCAAAGCAAAACACAATTAAAAGCAGAAAATAGAGCTGGTGAGACAGGGGGAGGGGAGACAAAGCAGAAACAGGAGAGGATACTACTAATAATTTTTAAAAGTATTTCTTAGAAAAAAATACAACTAAGACTTGAAATAGAGTTTAGGTGGAACTGGGGAAGAGAAATGGTGACAATAAACAGGCCTGACAAGGTGAATAAAAGCTGGAAAAACAGGTGCTTTACATCCCTTGCAGAAATGGTCTCTACAGGGACCATTTTTGTGAGGAGCTGTTGTCCCTACCCAGATTGTCTCTGGTTGATTTGCCCTGTCCAGAGAAGAAGAGGAGTGCATGTGGGCCTGGCTGCTCCCTCTCCTTCACCACAGCACCTGCTTGGATGTGGGGCTCAGCAGCTCCCCAGAGGGAAGAATTCAGATACAGTAAATCTCTGTGTCCAGGGCAAGGGTGGCCTGAGCTGAACCCGGGTTGTGCAATACAGAGTTATGGAAGAGAAATATGAGAGCTCTGAGCAATGAAAGAGCTCATCAGTGCTCTGTGTGGCCTGAGCACACACCACAAGGCTATGCTATCCTCATAGCATATCCTTGATGATGAGCAGCCCATCACCTTGTTAGTCCAAGGGACACTCATGCCTTTGCCCAGCTGGAGGTACCCAACAGAAGAGAGCAGTTCTTGTCAGTGAAGGTAAAAGAAGACTCCAGCAAGTGCTTACTTCTTCTCTCAAATAAATCTCTAGACTTAACACGCAGGAAAAATGTCTGTTGCATCCTGTCCTGAAGAGCCACTTCAGAAAAATGGGCAATGTGTTAATGCTTCCTTTCCCTAGCAAGGTTGCTGAGGAACAGAGGTATAAACTGGCATCCGGGTGTTAGGCATCAAAGAAAGTCTGACATTGAAAGTGTGGGGTTCAGCACACAGAATCATCTGTGTTGGCAAAGCCTCAAGTTATGGTATCTTGCTAATTAAAAAAAAATAACTTAGGAAAAAAAAAAAAAGCTTAGCAAAGGAAATGCTATAAATAAGCATAACACAGAAAATGCAAGACAGATTTGTATTCCCTGTACTTTCTGTCTTAGTGTCACAAACATTTACATCCTTGATGGATTCCAAGTTAAATTTCTAAAGCATCTGCCTAGAGTGGTGACGAAGTCATTTTCTTGATCTCTGTCACTTAGCTAGTGGCTTTTGTTTCTAGAAGAAGAGCTGCACATGGTTTGGCCTGGGGGACTGGACACATCAGTGGTAAAAAGACCTCCTTACGCAAAACACTGGCTACTTTGAAGTGGTTCTTCATTCCTTCCACTGGAATTCTGTCCGGAGAGGAATCTGGTGGGTGACACCAGCTGACCAGCCATGCTTCAAGTGCACAGAAGTACACAGCAAATTCCTCTTAGCCTGGGAGCTGAACTTGGAGAAACAGCTCATCTCTCACTGAATTTTCTCTGTCCAAAACCTTTTTGCCAGTATTCCGCAAGGCTGTTCACAAAATAATGGAAGAATTCAAGACTGTGGTTGTGTGAATGAGGTGAAAGGCAAGAAGTTGGCACTGAGCAACTAGCACAGAGATAAACATCTACTTGCCACTTTTGTAGAAGGGAATTAGAAGCTGATGTATTTGAATGGAAAACTTACCAGCCATATCCTTCATAACTCAGAGTTTTAAGCTCAGTGCCAAGTGCTACGACTCTGAGAAAGAGAAGCCACAGGGATCCAGGATCTGCTCTCACTGCCTGCATGCTGGAAGCCCATCTGTGTCACCCTGCTGTCCCCCAGCAGAGCCTAGTTACTTGTGCTTTGCTGAAACACCTCTCACAGGACAGCAGTTTGTCTTCATCTGTTGACATGATGAGATGGAAAGCCTATCACTTCTCTTGTACCTAATCTCACTGGTTTCTACCACAGTTCAAAAGACACATGCATCATTTCCTGTTTGAATTTTTCTTGAATTTGCCTCGAATTTGCCTTTGACTTGAAAGCATTCTCTCTTTTTCTTCTAAAGAGCTTTTAAATATCTGCTGTTTTCTGAACATGCTTATGTGCCAGTCAAGTCACCTCTTAAATATACTGTATGCTGTAATTTTTTCCAATCTTGCTTCCATTTTTTACACTCCTCTTTCAAATCCAGTGCCAAATCTGAAGGTAGAATTCCAGTCTCTTTCTTGCTGATACAAAGCACAAAAGTAAGAGCATTTCCTTACTCCTATCACTCTCCTGGGTTTTGAGGTTTTGGGTTTGTTTTTTTTTTTTGTACCATCAAGGTAGACAAATCATATCACTTTATGATTTGTCTTTTCTCACCTCTGAATGTATTACTGGTTCCAAACCAGTTTCCTATTTGTCTGTATAGATTAGATAACATGGTCTTAGATAAAACATTTTCAAATAATATTTGAGTAATTATATTAATTATTTGCACATAATAATTATGTGCAAATCAAGGTTAATAAATTTTCCAGATTATTTTACCTGAAGCCATATAAACTTCTCTCTCTGTCAGTCTTTTTTATGCTAACCATAACAAAATGAACAGATCATGACAAAAAGGTTTTGTCCCTTAACAAAGAGAACTGCATAAGCCCTTCACTGTACCTGTTGAAAAAGAAAGAAAAACAGTTGGAAGAACAGTGCTTGGACATTGGTGAGGAAGTGATTAGCTGATATTTTCTTTCATACAAAACCCATATAACATTAAATGCTTAGAATCATGAGATTAGGGAATGAGATGCTGGAAAGCAGCACCATGGAAAGGGACCTGGGGGTCCTGGTCGATGGCAAGTTGACCATGAGGCAGCAGTGCCCTGGCAGCCAGGAGGGCCAACCCTGTCCTGGGGGCATCAGGGACAGCATCACAGCCGGGCAAGGGAGGGGATTGTCCCGCTCTGCTCTGAGCTGGGGCAGCCTCACCTCGAGTGCTGGGGGCAGCTTTGGGTGCCACAATGTCAGAAAGACATGAAACTGTCAGAGAGTGTCCAAAGGAGGGCAACAAAGATGCTGAAGGGCCCTGAGGGGAAGCCGTGTGAGGAGCGGCTGAGGGCACTGGGTCTGTTCAGCCTGGAGCAGAGGAGACTGAGGGGAGAGCTCAGTGCAGTTACAGCTTCCTGTGAGGGGAAGGGCAGGGACAGGCACTGAGCTCTGCTCTGTCAGGATAAGGCAGGACTGAAGGAAACAACACAAAGATGAGTTAGGGGAGATTTAGGTTGAATATCAGGAAAAGGTTCTTCACTCACAAGGCTGTTGGGCACTGGAACAGGCTCCTTAGAGAAGTGGTCACAGCACCAAGCCTGACAGAGTTCGAGTTTGGACAATACACTCAGGCACGTGGTGTGATTCATGGAGTGTGCTGTGTAGGGCCAGGAGGTGGACTTGATCCTGATGGCTTCTTTGAACTCAGTGTATTCTATGTTTCTATGATTCCATGAGAAATATCAGAAAGTTTCATAACAATTTCTGGGATCTTCATGAATATGAAAGAGCTTGGAAATGGTTAGCAAGATTACTCACTTATTCTTTTCAAATTAAATGTATTTATCAGTTTTGTTATGAATCCACTCATATTTTTCAGGGAAAAATGAAAACCAAAAAAAGCTGGGTAAATAATGTATCAATAGGAAGAATGATCTTATTTTTACTGAGAACAACTTCCTATGAAGTTGAACCATGGAATCTTCCTTTAAAGCCATAGACCAATGTTAAGGCACTGTTATTTCCTTTCAGATAGTTCTGATTGTCACTTTTAACTGGCCTTAGGTAAATGCTGACCTCAGTTAAAACTCTTGAATAAAGTTCTGTTGGTTATATAGGCTGTTGGAACTTGAACTCAGCTCTGGACTGGAGTCTGGAGACCTGCAAATAAGTGTGAGACAAAGCTCTAAATTTAAATTTAGGTAATTAATTGGACAGAAGCACAAAAAATGCAGAGCTAAACACACTTCACGCGTGTCTTCTGAAACTTCAACTGTCCTAATGCTGTGTATTTTGCAAATGTTTCTTCCACATTACATCTCACAGACAGCTAAGTAACATTAAACTGTAATTGAAAACGAATTTGGTTTGTTTAGTCTACAGAAGAGGAGCCTGAAGGAAGGCCTGATAACAGTCTATAAGTACAGAAAGGGCTGCTGCAGAGAGCAAAGGAATAATCTCTTCTTCACGTCCTTGGAAAGAGGACAAGAAGAAATACTCTCAAATTACAGCTAGAGAAATCCAGGTTGGATATCAGAAAAACCCCTTTATCTGCAAGAATCACTGGGCGTGGGAACAGATTGCCTTGGGTGATTGTGAAATCTCTGTCACTGTGATCTTCTAAGGAGCAATTAGACAAATGTTTGCCAGGGGTGGCAAAGGCAGAGTTGAATTCTTGAGGCTGAATATAGACTACATAACCTCCACAAACCTCTGCCAACTCTATTTTCTATACTTTTTTCTTTTATTCTTCTCACTTATATAAGGCAGTTCTGCATATTTATAGAAACTCACTAGTTCCATAAATTTGAAATGTATATTTATTCACAGATTTTCATAAAGAGAGAAAACTAAAAGAAAAAAAGCTTGTAACAGCACGTAAAGAATCAGAAATAATATCTTACAAAGGCATGAAATTACTGTTCATAGCACCACCACAGAAACCCATAACTTAACATTGCAATAAATATTCTTCATGAAAACTTTTCACAACTCAAAAGCAGTAAAGGCATCAAAACCTGTGGCTTCATATCATATAAATACAGCTCTCCCCTGTTAAAAAACATTTCCTGTAGTCCACACTTTTACCAGACAGAACTCAAAAGTTCATAAGGAAGTGAGAAACAAATATCCTGCAAGCATCTAGATCAGGTGACTAACTTGCAAAGAACCTCCTCTCCCCCACCCCTACCAGCCAAGGAAAAGTGTCTATAAGGCTAAACCTAGTGGGTTTAAACATAAGGTAACTTTTTTTTTAAAAAAAAAAACACATTCCCGTTTTTGCCATTCAGACTAAGACATTATTGACAAAACAACAAATAAAAAGTCCTCTGATGCAAAAATTCGTCAACAAGATAATCAAACCAGTCCTTTACTTGCTTATTTTGTAGTCTTTTTTAAGTAAACAATGAAACCATTTTTCGTTTTCCTCAAACAGCCCCAGACTGTATTACTGCCGAATTTGTATCAGCAGTATCCTAATATTAAGGATTTTTTTCTCTCAGAAACAGCATTTCACACTGATCTGTGGCAACCAAACAATTTTATTCACTTTTGTGTTTATTTCCAAAGCCTTTGCATCCAAACACAATTTCTGTAAAGTCTGTCCTTAAACCAAGGGCAATGCATGCATATGCAACCTAATACCTTTTATCTGAGGATCTGAATCAACTCTCTTTGATTCCAAGCATGCTCTTGACATAAATGAAGGCAAGTGTGGTCTCAGATTGGTCATTCAGAGCACCAGCCAATGGCAGTTTAGAAAGAACAAGGACTGCATTATAAGGGTAAACATTTGGTATGATTCAAATCTTATGCAATATATAAATGAGCTTCAGGCAAGATTGCTTTGATGCCTTAGCCAGTCATCCCCATGGTGTGACTTGTCATAAATCTTGCAGAATACTACAAAGAAGGAGAAGCAAAGCTAATGGCTACACACCACAGTGCTCACACCATGTGAAAATAAAATGTAGGAAAATTTAATAAGTCATATATTAAATTATACACCTGCTACATTAAGATTTTTCATATTGTCTTCAAGCTCTGGACATTAGATCTTTCTCTTTAACAAAAAAAAAACAAAAAAAATCTGCTTAAGAGGAATTTGGTTTAGTTCCCAAAATCAAAATAAAATCTATCTTTAGGAAATATATTTAGCTAAGTCCTCTGTTCCAGCATTCCTAGAAATCTACCCAGCTTCCTTCCTCAGTGCCCTGAATGCAGCTGCATATGCAAGTTTCCTTACTTCTCATCTCACTGAAGCTGTAGACAAAAATGACAGTATGAAACTTTTTAAGCTTGTATCCACTAGCATTAAGATGCTTACATACCTTGCTTTGTAGTTATTTGGTACTGTTAGAAACCTCATCTTTTCTCACCTTTCTATATTTTTTTTAAACTTTGGCCCTTATCTTCTAAATTAAAAATGTTTCTTTATTTACATATGCAGGGGTGTAGCTCAGTTTTTTGTGTCTGAGGGTAAGTGATTACCACAAGGACTGCAGTGAAAATAGTTCAGCTTGTGGGAAAATACAAAAAGTTTTGCTCATCTTCTTTGTAAGCCAAAATATTCCCTAAGTATCTTGCTGGTTGGGTAAGATTCCTTTATGCATTTGGCTGCATTTTCTAACCTTTAGGGCTTTGATACTGTTGCCTGTACTTTTGCCAATGTTTTAAAACAATAAAAACCACTAGAACATCCAAAAGCTAAATACAAAACAAGTTAATGAAGTTTGCAAACTGTGTCTGGCCTGTGCTATGTGCCATAAGAGTCTAGTAACTATACACGTTTTAATATATAATCTAAAACATATAACTATGACATTAAATAAGGAAAAAATGTTTACAATGTTTTCAGTGAAGTGATGGACTTGCATTCCCTGAGCATAATTACATAAATAGGCCAGCCTTAGTGTGGTTGCAGAGGCACAGTCCTGGCTGACGTCAGCTGGGAAAGGATTAGAACAATCACTATAAATTGTACTGGATGCAATTTTATTGCCAAGGGGAATATTTTCAAGAAAATAAACTCTATGGTCAAAGAATATATTTTGTATTGGAATTCATATGAAACCAGTATAAGAATATCTACAGAAATTCAAAGAACAATTTGTGTGAAACTGTCCCACCTGCAAGCAGAAAGGGCACATCTATATTTGGAAGAGAGATTACACAACAAAAAGAAGTGGAAAATTATGCTGATACCATCAATTCTTACCTGCTTGCTACAATTCTGTACGTCAGGTGAGCTACCAGTGGTCCCTGAAAGGACACAAGTGAGCTTCTATGCTTGCACAGACTTCTGACACAGAATTCTAATTACTCTTGAATGTGTTGTTCTTCTTCAACCCTCTTGTAAAATGTGAGAGCATCAGCTACTGAGCAGCTGTCATGTTCCAGCCTCCCAACACTGGCCCTTTCTCTGATGAGTAAAGCAATCCCTAAATATGTACATACATATGCACATAGATATGGAGTTTGCATCTCTCAGGGAACCAGATTTTGAAATTTAATTGCAAGATGTTATTTTACTGCTGTAAACACCCACCAGTTTTCCCAAAACTCGCCTTGGAACTGTGGCACATTGTTTTCAGGAAAAAAAAAAAAAAAAAGAATGTTTATTGAGCTTATTTTACATTTCCTAAAAGCAGTTATGTGTAATCCATAGCTGGGTAGTGATGAGGAGGCAGTATGTTCTGGTTGATTTATAAAAGAAGCTGGGTTATTGAAAATATACTATTATATGTCTCTTTCCCACCAAATAAGTGAAAGAATCCATGGGGAAACTTTCATGGAAAACAACTTTTCTCTAGTTGATTCTACAAAGCGGTGTCATTAGATATTTCTGACTGATGCTTTTTTATTCTCTTGTTACCTTTCACCAGCTGTTACCTTGAACAGAATAGGTCTTCTCTTTCTCTACATCAAGCCAATGGTCTTACCAAGAGATGAAGATACTTTTCTCCTGACAAGCTGATCTCACAAGTGGTCTCATAACCATCTCTTCTCTGTTACTGGCTGAGAACTCCTGGTATTTACAGGCCCCACAGGACAATCAGCACTGAACTCACCATTCTTCCCAGGATGTAATGGCTGCAGCTATAAAGTAAAAGCATCCTCTCCTATGGGGATTCCTTTGTGTCAAGTATTCTTCATCATATTCCAGTTCACAATGCCTAGAATAATGAGAGGGTTGTGCTGAATGCAGTCTGGCACAGCTGTGTTTTTCATAGCATGACACCAAGGGTATGTGCTGCATTACCACATGGGATAATGTGGGAGGAATGTCCTAGATGGAAGGAGTCAATCTTGACATGGGCTGCATCCAGGAACAGACCCTGGAACAAATTATCATGTCAAACTGTTTCTAGGTCTTCTTTTTAGAAGGAAATTGCTGGCTCAATACAGAGCATAGCCTGTGAGTAAACCAGGAAATAGCTAGTTGCTAATGTGGGTACACCTGTACCCAGCCTCTTCTTCACTAGGACCAAGCTTTTTACCACATTTGAGCACCATCAAGAGAATAAAAACTTTTTTTTTTACATTCTCCAGCTTTGAAATGCTTCTGAGATTTTGTCTGTTTGATATTACATAGTATTTTGACAGGGGAGCCTAAACTGGGCTTTGCTATAAAAATGATGAAGACTACAGTAATTTTGGCTGTTTAGAGATGAACACCCAGAAACACAGACCAGCTGAGGAGGAATCCCTGCCCTTCACAACAACAGAAATCATGGCTGGATGCTTCTCTTCAGGTGAAATGCTATCCAGTGTGGAAGAAAAGCTAATGGTATCACTTGGGCTTTGATAGAGCAGAGTATTTATGGGTCCCATCTTCTCAGCAGTCTGTCTCCTTCAGCTGCTGAATTATGAACCAGCTGAGCACTTTTTAGCTTAGTCATCTCATTCCTGCAGATAATAATCAAACCCAGAGGTCACAAATGCATGGGAGGGTCTCTCCTCCTGGCATGCAAGACTGGCCAGTGACTGCTGACAGAGCTCTAAGTGCTGTATCATGTACTGTGGGCAAGAAAAACAAAGCAAATCCAAATAGGTCAGCAGCACAGGCAGGAAAGCCTGAACTTCACACTAGAGTAATCATTTTCCTCAGAGGAGGGCCAAAAAGATGATCAGAGGGCTGGAGCATCTCTCCTATGAAGAGCTACTGTTGTTCAGTCTAGAGAAGTGAAGGCTCTGGTGGGACCCAGTAAAAGACTTCCAGTACCTGAAGGGAGCCTACAAGAAAGCTGGAGAGGGACTTTTTACAATAACATGTAGTGATAGGACAAGGGGGAATGATCTCAAACTGACAGCAGGTTTAGATTAGAAATTAGGAAGAAATTCTTTACTCTGAGAGTGGTGGGATACTGGCATAGGTTGTCCAGAGAAGTTGTGGATTCCCCTTCCCTGGAAGTGTTCAAGGCCAGGCTGGATAAGGTTTTGAGCAACGTGATCCAGTGGAAGGTGTCATGTCCATGGCAAGAGATTTGAAGTAGAAGATTTTTAAGGTCCCCTTAAATCCAAACCATTCTGTGAGTCTATTACTATATGATTCTCACCTTCCTTCACAGCATTCTGGGGCTGTGCCAATGGACTGTTCTCAGTGTCTGCATTCAGTCACATTTCTTCTTTATCCTACACTTCTCAGTTCAAGTTTTTCAGTCTTTGACTTTGGGGTGTGAAGACTGGTTGTAGAATACTCACTGTCCATGTTGTGGACTCATGACTGTGTATCCACAACTTAAGAACTCAGGATTCAGTATCTCAGAGACACATTGTGACACTTTCTCTCTACAGATGGAAAAATGCACCTAGAATTACAAAGAATGTTTCCAGAGCATGGGACTCACTCCATTCCACCAGCTCCCCTCTGGGATTCTCACAGATTCAGTAGATGACTTCTTCCTGCACCTGAAACACCAGCCCCTGAGCACCTTTCTCCCAAATCCAAACCTGCCTCTTGTGCTCTTCCCCCTCAATAAAGACACTTACCAGCTCTGTTTATATCCTCTTCTAACACCCAATTTCCATGTCAGCCTTCAGCCCACAGCTCCAGTCCTGCAACCCCCTGATTGCTGAGTTCTCTGCCAGCCCATTGCCCCAAGGTGATTCCTGGTCAGTGGTTGCCTGTTAGGATCTAATTACCACCTTGCCAAGGTCTCCCCAAGCCAGCCCGGACTGACAGAGAGGTATTCATGACAGAGCAATTTTCATAGCAGTAACTCCATAATAACTTCATTATCTGAGTTTACTGAGTTCACTAAACCAACATACTGGCCACATTTGAATTAAGCTGTTAAGGATTGTTTCATTTTACAGACTGGATTTTTATTGACTATCATTTGATTATGGTGACATTTCTTCTGAATTTTTTGCATCTTAAAACTATGGATTAGTAATGTAAGATAACTGCATTAAATTGCATAAGAGCTCAGGACACAACAGTTACTAGTTTAATTTTAGGAATTAATGTATACAGTATGTAGTTTCAAGTCAGATAGTCACTACAGTTTTAGTAAGAATGATTTCCCATGTCTGGAAGCTCCCTGAACACCCTTTTCATAGATGCAGGAACCAAATCTGTGTCTCAGGGATACTTGCTTTCCATTTGATCTTTTCTTAATGCTACAGGTGATCGTCTAATATTAGAAGATATAAACTGAACTGAGCTACATTTTCTTCCAAATACATCTGTTAGTTCTAAAAATAAAAGGAACCCTGCTTTTCTTCAAGTTATACATTGCCTCCATTGACTGTATGAAATCTTTTGGTTTGTTTATTAACCAGGATTTTTGGTGAAATGTTATATATGTTTAACAAACAGGATGGGAAGTTGCCACACTGGGAAGAGGTTTATCTGTCGTGGAGAGTTGGGCATCTTTGTCAAGGTTTGTACTCTGAGCAAAGCCATGACTTACTCTTTGACCTATTCTCTGCCAGGTAATAGATGTGTATTATGGATTTCATATGACATAATTATTATGATTCTGGATGGATTGAAGTAGATTATGTCTTCTTGCTAACAGACTTTGTTCTAATTTTGGTGATGGAGATGGAGAATACTGACATTAAGAGATGTACCATGAAAAATTACTGCTTAGGTTTTGGTGGTTTTTTCACTCTTTATTTCAATTTTACTTTATTTTTAGTAACAGCTGGCAGGAGACAAACCCCTGGTCTGTCTGTTTAGCTTCAGGGGCCATGCAGTTTAGCTTTTACTCTTTTATCCTGGAAGATGTCTTATCAGCCTTGGTTACCAGACCATCTTAATTTGGGAGTAAAATCTACAGCATTCCAAATCAAACTCTGTATTCCAGATGTTGATGTTTCACCTTGGCAAACTATCTGTTCATTTAGCCTACAGGCAGGCACACAGGGTTGAGGTAATAAGACCAATGAACAAATTTTCCTCAGGACAGCTGACCTATTATTTACAGATGTGCTCTGGACTTTTTTGATCTCAAACAATCAAAATCCTTTCTTGTAGAAAGCAAAAAGCAAGAACATTTAGTATGCGTCTGGTGCTGTTGCTTGTTTCTTCCTTTCTTTTTGGAAATATAGACTGAAGAAAAAAAACCAAAACTAATGGTATGGTTTTGGATTCAAAATTAAAATAACTATGAGACACTATGGGCATGGTTTGTACTTGTAATTTGTGGAATTTGTGGCTATTTAGAAAATAAAATTTTTGCTGGAAAAGGCTGACAACAACTACATTACATTCAGTTAAAGCACCAGATGTACCTACATCTTAATTAAATGCTTAGACGGACATTCCTTAAAATGGAAAACACATGGTCTTCGTAATTCAAATATATCCACTTCAGGGCCTCTCTCAGTGTTCAGTCAGGTCCTGAAGGAGCAGTGAATAAAAGAAAATTTCTCCACCAGTAGAAGAGGTCAGATTAACAGGAGTTCTCTTGTAACAGTGCTTTACATGACTGCCTATTATAAGAAGCCATGTGCAGCTGCTCAGGATTCTGGGCAGCATGTAGCATACTCCAGAGGTCTGTCAGCCCCGTGGTCCCTCTGAGGTCATCATGTGGCTGTCCTGCTGCAAAGGAGGAGAATGAATCCCAGTCGCAGTTTCCCAGAGCAGCACCCTGTGGAGATGCAGCTGACAAATTCTTCTCATCACTGGCTGCTTGGGTCTCTTTAAACCAAAGAGTAGAAATCTTTTCAAATTTCCAAATCTTCAGTTAAAAAAAAAAATTAAAAAAAGGAAAGGGAAAGCAAGCATATTTACCATTAGAACAAAATGTCCTTGCATAGAAGTTACTTTCAGCCAGGGATAAGACAGTATATAGGATGTTTAATGTCCCCTCTGGCATCATCTCGGCTTATTCATCTAATATACATGGCTTTTGCAGTCTGTCCTCCAAATTCCACCTGGTTCCTCTCAAAGTCAGTGCTGAAACAGTCTCTTTTATTGGTTGCTGGGGACTGTACCTTTCCTCACTCTCATTTAAGAATAGGAAGATGCAGGCACCCAAGGACCTGTAAGAGGAAAAATTCACTCCCAGAAGAAAAGTACTTATTAATGCATTACTGTTTCCAAAAAAATGTAAAAGGAATGAGTCATAAATTTTTAAAAGCTCCAAATTATGATTTTCATCTTGTACTTCTACAACATACCTAAGTGGAACATCATCAGTTCTTATGTTTGTGTGAAATTATGTGCTGCTCAAACACAGTTGTCCCGCAGTGCAAGAAAGACATATTTTGATTCAAAGCACAGCTCTGCAACTGAACTCATTCACAGCACAGGTTAAAGCTAAAGCCATTTCCCATCAACTGTGCCATTTTGAAAAATAGCTGATGTTCTTTTTGACTGAGCTCATCAAGACACTTCTGAATCAACTGCAGCAATGTTTCTGTGAGCAAAGGGCTGGCTGCAGTGGATGCACTGGTGATTATCAAAAGCCAAACCCTGAACCTTCATTCCATCTTGGGGCTTCTCTTTGGAGCTGCAATACGTGAAGATTCTCAGTGGTGTTGTGTATATTCCTGGGTGAGAGAAACTGAATCACTGGTTACACTCAGGAAAACACACTAAGAATTTCCTTGAGTATCCTAGTTCACGTGTATTTGCTTGTATTTTCTTAAGAATTTTTCCTGGAAAGCTCAGGCATCCTAACTCTCTGCAAGTGCAGTTTTCCTGATGGATTTTCTCCCAGAATAAGCTGTAGTTTTCAGATGGTTGGATGGAAAATTTTCTGTGAACCTGCTCTCTTTGTGCTGAAGCATCTGGCCCATGAAGACTTTTCAACAGATCATTTTTCAGGACCTCTCTTTTCTCTCAGAGCTGAAAAGAACACTTATTCCTGTTTTTCATTTCAGCTGCCTTGCCTCCTAGTTTAGGCCCTGTTTCAGATTCTCACTGCAGACTCCACCATGCCCTGTACCAAATGTAAACCAATATAAATTTCATAGAAGGAATTCAATGCCTCACAAGCCAATTTTATTAGACAGGAAACATTTGTCTATCAATATAATTATAGTTTCAAATTTCACAATGTTCTAGTACAAATATTTTGTTTGGAAAAATTTCAATTAATATTGGAATCTATTACAGTGATAGCTCTTCAATTAGAGAGAAGAAATTACAGGACTGTATTTCCTGGTTCATTCTGTTGAAATGCAACTGTTACACACAATGCTCAGTCTGCTGATTTAGCAGCACTATGAAAGTACTGCTTGTGATCTCTATAGATCCACAGATTTAAATTCAGTTTTAAATTTAAATGCTAATACAATTTATACACACCAAATGAGACAATGAGATTTTCATGGCATTTCCTCCAACCCTATACACACAAAATAAATTTCTCTTAATTGAAGGAGGTTCTTGACTCATCTGCTCCCCACAGTGTTTTTTGTCCTTTCTCATTACACATCATGTTATTCAGAGCCATGATTGTTACTATTTCATTTCAGATAGTCAGATCTGAGTATTTGTGAATGCACTTTGAAATATGAGGCTCAAATACCATAGATGTTAAATTCACAGTGCGTGTTGCCATTTGAGAAAGATGTTCTTCAGGCAGAGAACAGCCCAGCTTCCACCTCATCTGCAAAATCGTTCTGCAGTGCAAATCCTGACAATAACTCATGCTAGCAAGAGCTTCCCTTCCAATATGCCTTTGTACTTGCTTCTAAGAATAATGGAAATGTAGCAAAATCATAAAAATTAGTCAGATAAATGGAAATTAGACCCTTCAGACTCCCACTGCAGTCAATCTAATAAACTGACAAGCAAAATTAATTTCACTGCGTGACGCACAAATGTCCTTTGATGGCAAAATGCAGATACCAAACACTTTTCAAGAGACACCTGAACGTGCTCCATCTTTCCTGTCAACCCTCAGAAGGCCACCCACAGCACCATTTTTTTATTAACATTGGGAAGCTGTATTGCAGAGAATGTTTAATCTCAAATACCAATACAAATCACAATCTCATAATCATAAACGGTTTGCTCTCATATTGTATAATTTTCTACAAATGATTTTGTATAGGAAACATGTCAGGTACCTGCTAGGGACTTTTTTATTTTTGTTCCTTGGGAGAGGGGGAAGACTTTAGTACTGCTTGATCATATAGGACTAGCTATAACTTGAAATATTATCTGCCATCTTACCCAACCAGTTTCTAGAGCTGACAATCTAAATCTCTCCTTGTCACCAAATATTTGACTTTCATTACTGAAATACTTTTAAATATACTTCAGTCATCTAATCAGTGGGTTGATTATTCCATGCCCTATGAATCAGGTGACTGATCACACATCAAGAATAAATAACAGAGTAGGGAGGACTCAGTGAGCAGCTGATAGGAAGAATATTGTTGAACCTAATCAGTGACATGTTGTGATTATTGCATTTGTATGTATGATAAACTTGCAATTGTTTCTGAGTATAAACAAGTGTAAAGAACTTTAATTTGTAATAGAAACTGGTTTCAGGTGCCCTGCAGTAAGTAGTCACAGCAGAAGCCATTAGCTGTGGGAAATCCTATACAAAGCCCTGGGCAAGCAGAATATGATGAAGGATGGAAAGAGACTTTTTCCCAATATTTAGTTTGGTGGCAAGTTGGAGGATATAAGCACATTTTGCAAGTATCAAAAAGTATACAGATGTACAAAACCGTTGCTGGGATATGATCACATGACAGCCTCCCCTGCTTCAAGGAGAGAGAGCAAAATTTTAAAATGGCTTATTAATCATCTCCTAATTAGAAAAAGAACAGTTTAAATTACAATAACTGTCTGAAAACCTCACATTTTGGGAAATCTCAGTAATCCAGATTGCAACCCTGATGTGAGTCCTAAACTGCTCTAGAAAAGAAACCAAGCAATGAAAATGCTGCCTTCAGTCTATAACGGGTTTTACAAAATAATTCCCCTCTTGTGCTCTTCAAAAAACAGAAAGGACATATTCTAAGTTCATCAAGGTATTATTTTAATTTATCTATCTATAAATTTTTATCTTCTTTTCACAATATAGTAGACAAGAAGTAGATATTGGTTTTTCCCCAGACAGTCTATTTACATTCAGTGCATTGCATATTCCTGGACCCAAAGTTGCACCCACATCTTTTTTAATTTGCTACAATATACTTATATTCATTTCTAAAGAAATTTAAAAATAGACATAAATGTGGGGAAAAAAAACCCAAACTGAATTCTGGTAGCTTTCCTGTACAGATTCAAAATAATCAATTATAAAATTCATTCTTTGCTTTTCTTTTGTCACATGTCCAGAAGGCATCCAGGACAACATTTTCAAAAATGTTCATGTGACTGAGGGATCTAAGGTTCATTGATTTAGGGTCCTTTAAAAGTATCTTTCCTATTTAGAATGAATTCATTTCTTAAATCTGACGAACTCTCTCAGTCCTCAGAGATTTTAGAAACTTTATGAATTCTGTGCCCACTTAGAAGCTTGAGACACTCATATCAATACTTCATGATATATTTAGAAGTCAGATTTAAGTACTTCTCTTGAAAAAGTTTTGGCTGATGTAGTCAAATAATTATTCTACAGCTGAAAAATAAAACACTGCTAAGAGCAGTCCAAAGAACAAATAATCTCACACACCAACTCACTGATACCATGCCAAGACTGCAGAAAAAACATAATAAAAAAATTTACAAAGTTTATAGGGATTTAGTAGGTCATAGAGACCATCTGTCCTCAAATCAAGGACTATTCATTACTACTAAGTCATCCTTACTGTGAATTATCTAGCTTTGACTGCCTCAGAAGATTTGGCTGCCACCCCTCCTAAAATGGCCACCCCCTTTCTAAGATGTGATATGTTGAAATTATAATGTGGCACATAACTATATTGTACAATTTTGGAGTAAAAAAAAAAAGATGTTGTTTTCCAATTAAGAGAGAATGAATATACTACACTTGGTAGATTCAACAATTATTTAATCAAAAATTTTAATTTTTAAATTAAACTCCTTGAACTGGAAATTACCTTCCTTTGACATAAACCTGTTTGTTTATTCCTCACCTGTAGCCCGACATTGTTTTATAAATATGGTTTCAAAAGGCATTACAATTTCTAGTTACATGTGCCCCACTTGGACTAGTCTGTAATAAAGCTAGAAAGCATTGAAGGGAAAGAGATTTTTTATTTAACTTTTTGGCAGCAGTCCTTTTAAACATTGTGACTCAGAGCACCGAGGGATCAATAAAAACACATTTATCTCTCCAGTTCCTTAAAATGAACTCTAATCCTACTTCATGCATTTCCTGTTTGCAAGAGAATGGGAAGAGATTCCTAAAGAGTAATAGAAAAATATCCCACAATTTTTCAAAACGTATTCATATTTGTAGGTTGAGAAAAATCAAGCTTTTATGGCATTTTCAACAGATCTATGGAGACAATTTCGTTTGACTTGATAGAGTATAGTTCTAGTGATTTAGAGTTTGAATTAATTACTTATAAATTATTATATATTCCTGAGAAATATAAAAAGTGATTTTGCCCAACAGGAACAAATATGAAACCAACAAACATATTGCCAAGAAAAAAATAGCTTAGTTGCTGGCTATTGTATCTTCCTGAAGTTCTGAGTTACCAGGTTCAGGTTTCACTCAAACTTGATGTTTCATTCAAAATAATTTATTTTGGAAAAACAACAGTTAGAATTAGGATTATCAGGCACTCAGCTCTTACAGTGAAGTAGGGCAGTAAAAGGCATTCCTGTCCACAGAAATCTGTTGTGAAACAGAAACTGTAACTTTTCCTCCATAAAATTCTGTCTTAAATAGTTTGTGAAGATATGATAACCTTACTCTAATGAAAAAAATATTCTCCAAACGAAAGGGAAGACAGACTGTCCTTGATCCAGAACTGCAGTGCAGAGGTGTTGGGTGATGCCCTCAGGAGCTGACCATGACTGGCAATAGAGCATAACTTCATTTAACATGCAGTTTGAATCAATTTACACACAAGT
Source organism: Notiomystis cincta (assembly GCA_013398075.1). Taxonomy (NCBI): domain Eukaryota; kingdom Metazoa; phylum Chordata; class Aves; order Passeriformes; family Notiomystidae; genus Notiomystis; species Notiomystis cincta. The sequence continues at coordinate 224,367 of VZRX01020082.1, forward strand.
TTGAATCTCGTAAGCCAGTATCCCATGGGATAGAAGAGTAGATATCTTTTTTGATATAAGACTAATTTGCAAGTGTGGCAGTGGAGTTTTTGTGGATCACTTGATAAAGCCTTTAAAAGTAAGTCCAGGGCACTGAATTACAGAAATTCTCAAGTCTAAACAAAGTAGAGTTAAACAAGTACATTATAATGAACTGTTGATTTGCTTTACTTTTCTGCCCATGGAACAGTCTTAAGGAGATTAGTCCATAAACTGACCTACTTCATTCTAGATTTCTAAATATTGTCTGTGTGCGTGTGTGTGTGTGTGTGTGTGTGTGTTTGTTTGTGTGCAAATGCTTAACTTTTAATTGGTAACAGTGATTTCACTGGGTGTTCAGTATTTGGTAGTCTAGTTCTTAAGATTAACTGAGATACCAATAAGTTATACAGCATATTTTCCTTCACCTGACTGGATAAGACTACAGCCTCTTCCAAAGAAATTAGATTATTAAAGTCCATTTACTTAGCATGCCAAATGCTTGTGGACACTAAAGACAAAGAGATAGTTGAAGGAAACTACCAAAATATATTATTTGAATGTTTTTTCTTAATTCATCCAGCCTTAACTGCAATGGCAAAGAAGCAGAAAAAGCAGTGCTGTTAAAACTTTGTGAATGTAATATTAATTTTAGTAACACACCAAACTCAGTTCTGTCAGACTGGATAGCCACTACATAAAATCAGCATGAATACAAGGATCATTGCAAAATTCCCAAAGAAACACACAAGACACGACCAAAAAAAAAAAAGAGTTAGCTGTAAGTCATTCTAGGCAAGGAATTCAGAGATGTCAGATCTGTAGGGAGGCAGAAAATGGTCTGAGATTCTGATAAGGTTGAAGAAGCTGAGGATAGATCAGTTCCAGGGTTTACGCTGCTGTAACTAGAAACAGAGTCTGGCCCAGTACTCTGTGGAAGGATGCCAAGAAAATTCTTGGCATCTTGAGTTAAAGCTGTAGGTGGTTAACAGGAAAGTTGGGGTCAAATAAGGAGACCCTTAGCTGGCTGTGGTTCCATCAGATAAGACAGCCCACCGGGCAAACGGCAGTCAGACTTCAAGATTTAAAGGGCTACTCTTCACAGGAGTTCAAGACTCTGTCAACCAGAATGTTACATTTCTAGAATAACATGGGCTTCTCCAAATACTGACATTTAATCATTCTTTATTAATGTGCCAGGCTATTGAATTAAAAGCAGTGTTCCCATCATAAATTGAATTCTCTTTCATTCCCACTGTGCCAGGCACATATAATATATATCACATGGGTGAACCTTGAAAAAGGAGTGTTTATTTAAGTTATACCTTCCTCTTAGTTTGAGTTTGTTTGCAATCTGCAGTTGAGCAATGAGATTGAAGTGCTGAGAATATGTTGGCGGGCTGGGCAAGGGCCACCTCAGAGGAAATAAATCAGTTGCACAGATAAATGAGCTCTTGTGAGTCTTTTCCCCTAGTCTTCTACAATATATATTCTGGATCCTCATTCTTTCATTAAAAGAAGGGAGAAAAAATATCTAATTCAAATAACTAACTGAAAATCTCACCAAAAAAGCAAGAATTTGTAAACTTCACATATATCTGCAAGTCAAATTAAAAGCCTAGGCTTTCCCAGAGTCCTGTTATCTTGTGTAAAAAACATAGACTTCATGGCTGAATTTTCTTCAAGTGGACAGTATGACACTGTTAATTTTCAAAGCTATTTCATGAGTTAATTCTGCCCAAAAATATATCTGGGGAAAAGATGACACAGTGTTAAATTACTGTCCTACATAGTGTGTTCTGGCTGGCAGTCATCAAGAGTTTGGAGAAGGAAATATACTATTATTCTTTTCCCTTCACAGATGCCAGAGCCTGGATTACTGGCTTCTATTCAGCTGCTTTTTTGTTACTCCCATTAAGCACCTTGCCCAAGAATGCTTTGGATTACTACCAGCTTTGGGATGATAAGAGCTTAGCCTCTATTGAGTGATTTGCTTTCTCTATGTATTGAAATCACTGAAGACAGAGTCCTAGAGAATATTCATCTCATGGCTGAGGATTTCTGTGGGCAAAGTAATTTGGCCAGAGTCACCCACGTGCCTGTCATATAAAAAATGTGGCACTCATTGCCTGCATGAGGAGGCAGCTCCACCACCTGATATTTGATCCTTTCTTGTCCATGAACATACCCCCATCCAGAAGCAGTCTGAGGTTAGTACACATCAAGTCCTACCCCACAGCACAAATCCAACACATCCATCTGCATGCCAAGACTAAGAGGAAGCAACTGATGCAGCACACTGGCCTGGGGAAGGTGGCACAGAAATTACTCTGCTCTCTGAAATGTATCAGCCAGCAAATGTTCCCAGGTCTTTGCCTGTTGCATTGAGCCATCTGTCTGCTCTTTCCACCCACTTCAGCAATGCCTGTCCCAAGTATTTAAGAATCCCAGTAATCAAACGCATCAAGTGTCACACTCTATCCATGACTTTAGGCTATTCAACAGAGGCCTGCAACGCCTTCAGGCTAATAGTTGTTCTGCTTGCTAACAAATTCTGCCTTCTAGATGAACCAGTGAGGTGGCTATGCAGTTCTGAATTGAAAACTATCTTGCATCTTCCCAGCTTGGAGCATGGACATGGCTAGCACATGACAGTCAGCCCTGGCACCGGAGACAGGCCCGTTCTCTGCACATAAAACATTCTTTGTATCGCCACATATACTTTTTCTGCAACATAATGAAGAGATCATTTCAAGAAGTTATAATGCTGTCACATGTTAATGCTTCCTCTTCACAGAAGACAAAGCACAGAGTTCAAATGCTGCACACTGCAATGAAGCACAGACACTTATTTGCCAAGATAATATTTTTATTATGGAATCACTTCATTCTGAAAACTGTATTTTCCTATATAAGACTATGCAGGCAGTAGGTGCTGCTATGATCTCTGACAAATTATTGTTCTGGGGAGGGGATTAGACGGATCTGCTGATTCTACAGTTTTATCAATACTCACTCTGGCTGTCATGCCAGAAGGACTCTTTATTTAATATCATTGTAATTCAAAAGAATGTTTCTCTACAGATGGAATATTTTTTTGTTAAAAAGTTAAACAGTTTGAAAAGGGGAATGAAATATTCACTAGGCAAGTCGCTAGAACAAAAAGATCACATATAAAGGGAAAACATTTCGGAAAAGAAAAAAAAATCAATACTGACACATGAACATTTTATATATATATA
>VZRX01020084.1:0-22142 GCA_013398075.1 Notiomystis cincta
ACATCCTGAGCTCAGATCCATCCTTACTTTTTGATTGTCTGGCCAATCAAAAGCATCTTTGATAGGTCGCATACACAAGCAAGGTGAATACTAATGACAAGGATGGTTTTAATTGTAACATGTTTTAAAATTCAGAATTCATGTCTTTCAAAATTCAGTAACTATTCAACGAACTAAACTATAATAATTTCAAATTGCTTACAAAAAATGTCCTCTCATTGCCTCTTTTTATTCTTTTCCTTGTTGTATTGTGTACCATCAAACAATCTCAGCCTGACGTTCTTCAGAAACATTAACTCCACCACACTGGCCTAGCTTAAGCTAATAAAATTATTAATAGCAGTAGTATTTTATTACAAACTCAAGAAATTGTATTCTCCTTCTATGAATGTAAAATTTAGGCTTCTGAGAGTATGCAGAGGTCAGATGACATCACACTGCTTATTTGATTGCAGAAACTGGAATTGTGTGAGGTGAATTCCTCCAGAATTTTGATTAGACAAAAGGAGTGATTTCTAATTCTGCTGTCTTGTAATGATGGTCTGTCCTTCTGATTTTAGAGCTACTTATTAGATTTCATGAATCCATGTGCAGATCAAAAAGTGTCACATCAAGTTTAAAAAAAATAAACTAACCTGTGAAACATTCACAGAAAGTCAGAAAGGGAAGTGACCATTTTATGCCAAGAAATTTAGCAGTAGGTATTTCCCTGTCTTATTTGAAATAGTAATTCTGAGGAACAGAAAATAGTATAGTTACCATTATCAATTTAGTTTATATTTTTATTTCACTTAGAATTTACAGAAATGCAAGAATTTTCTGTAACCAAGCAATAATTTTTTTAATGTTTAGTATCTTTAAAATAACTCATTATGTTATTTTAGTCTACATCCTAATATCACAGTTACAATTTGTATAAGTTCAATTCACACCATTCTTTTAAGCAATTGAATACATAATTTGCTTATAGCCTAAAAAGGATAGATAAGAAAAACCTGGGTTATCATATATCTGTCTTCTGATACACACTGAGGAATGCTGTTTGCTGCTAAATATTGTGTCCCCCAAGCATTATTATTAAAAGAGCTTGTTTGAGAAGATAGCATTTGATAGCAATCAACTGATTTACTCAAAAAAAATATAGTCTCTAGGAATTAATGTCTCAGGATTTAGCAATTGAGTGTCTGAAACAAAGGCACATGAGCACAAAAGCAGTCTGATTGCACAATTTTATAAGCATATTTTTCAGGAAGGCATTTTCATGGACTATTATCTTTCAATTGCAAGTATTTGCAGTCAAAACAATTACGTTTTGTTCTAAATGTCAGCCAACAAGATTGCCAACAAAACAGAAGCAAAGCTGGTTGCTCTTAGAAACAACATAACTCGCCACTGTTAGTCATTTTTTCTCTTACAATCTCTTCAAACTAGACTATCTTGGTAGCTTCAGTGTTCTCATTTCATAATTAGAATAGAGTTTAGGGTCTATAGGTCTCATCATCACAGTAAAGAGCTCATAAAATAATTGGAGGGATTAATACTTTCATAATATTACTCATTATTTTTAACAAAAGCAAAAGTGTAATCCAACAACATATCAAAAGTCCCTCTTTAGGGCTTGAAGCGTGCATGGAATTTGTTGTGAGTAGAAGAGCAACAGACACCAAGTTGTGGTAATTCCAGTTAAGTGGAAATACAATGAACAAATTAGGATAAGTCAGAAACTTTCAACTCTGCCATAAAATTGAAACAAACCTTTTACAGAGGTGATTATTCTTGTCTGTGAATAAGCTTATCCTTTCCTAAGAAAGGTCAAAGTAAGGACTGTAGATAGAATAGGACTGAGAAGTTAGTGCAATGTGTGTGGGTTCTCTCTCCATACCATGTTTTAGGGAGAATATAGGTCACAGTCAATGATTTTGTCACTTGACAGATCCAGTACTTATCACTTCTACAAATAAGGGAAGATCCAAGTGACACAGAATTCTGCCACACTGGCAGCACAGAGTGTTTTTCTGTGATGAGGTATGGAGTAGGTAGCAGCTTCTTTCAAATGCTGAAGGGAAATTAGCTCACAGATTAGCTTTTTGCCTGTGTACTTATACCAAAGACAGCACAGTTAATGGGGGCGTGATGGGGATGAAGAAAAAAAAAGGAAGGAATAAAAGGTATCTTGTCATTTAGGTAAAGACAAAATATCAGTTCCTGCTAAAATATATATAGACAGTGTTTATATACTTATATATATGTATACACTTGCACATGTACCTTGATTTTTACAGTCTAAGTGTGAGAGGTTACTTTGTCTTGCACTGTAATTTTTACTCCAAGGGTGATACCAATTGTTTAATGAACTCAATGAAAACATTGCCAGTTTCAAGAAATGGATGAAGTGTGACAATTGATTTTCTGACACGTTTGTCTCACAGTTACATGACACGTTTTTAGCAGGATCAGGAACTTGTTAGACAAGAGGCAAAGCTCATGATACTCACTGTGAATGAATTTGTTTGCCTGAATCAGCTCCCCAAACTGACATTTCCTCAGTGTATTCTTGAATGCCAAAGGAAAACAGTAATCATTTTCTCAACGCTGTGATCTGGTAGGTAGACTGCTTATTGCAAATGTTTTTAAGAAGCTAATGAAGAAAGATATTTTATTCATGGAACACCCCCACCTCCACCCCCAAACTTAGCTGTGGTTGCTTTTACAGCAGATAATGAAACTGCTAACAGTTGGTAGAAATAATTTGATAAGTTGTTTGATGAAACTAGTACAGTAAATAATCCAAACAGAAGTCACAAATGTCATACATATTTAAGGATACGTAGTTGATAAATGTGAAATGCTCCAATAGCCACATCTGCAGCTGAAGGGCACTGCCATGCTTCTCTGGTACCGGAGGCATCTACTGTGGATCATGAAAAGAGCATCAGCAAAGAGAAAAAGCCTATGATGGTTTGGAGAGGTGCATTTTGTGGCAAGAGAAAGAGGTTGTTTGCCTGGTGCAATTTGGGAAATAGTTTGAGCACTCAGTAGTGAGCTAATGATCTGGGTAACCAAGGCAGTGCAAAGGAGAGAAAAACAGACATAACAGAAAAATAACAGAAATTAGTTTAGGTACAGAAAGAAACACAATGAAAAGGTTATGTCCTTGATAATGAAAGAAGATAATTAGAATTTGGTTTTCTTTGGTTGTGAAAGACTGGGGAAAGAAAGAGGAAAAAATTGAAAATATGAAGAAAACAATATGAAAAACGTATCCGGAAACTCTTTGGGGAGGGCTCTGTGCATTAACCACAAAACACACAAACGAATGCAATACTTCACAGACAATATAACCTCTTGATTCAGGATCATCAAAAACTCAAAAGAGACTTTGATTTTTTTTCCCTGCATTTGACTTCTTTTTAATTTGATTTCATGCTTGATGAGGGAGAATGCCTATCTGTAGAAAGCAAAATATCCTGATAACCTCTGATGCCACAAGTGAAAGCATTGGTCAGACTTTAAGAGAAACTCAAGAAAAGTGGCCCAGAATTGTACATTTAACTTTACAAAAACCCCCCCAAAAATCCATTCACAGTTCTCAGAAGGCTGGCTGGATATGCAAAAATGGGTATCCTGTATGAAAATATCTTGAAGTCATGTTTGATTTGCAGTTGACCATAGCTGTGAAGAGAACAGAAAGCAAATTGTAGAATTTTCTATAAAATATATGCAGCATAAGTAGAAGTCAGAAAAATTATCCCTATTCTCAGAGGCTACTTTGTATGTCTTTAGCTTGGCAAGAAAAACAATAATTTCCATAGACAGTTTTTGCATCTACAGTTTTTGTAGGAAAACTGTATTGCTCTGAAAGAATTACAGTATGTTTTGTTGTAGTCTGTGTGAGTCATGTGCAAGTTGTTAAAGTCAGAGCCTGTCCTCTGTAAACTCCATCTTAATTATGTAGGCCAAGGTTAAAGAGAAAATGTCTGCTTTATGATTCCCTTCGCTCTTCTAGCTGCATACATATTCTTCTAATGAGAAAAAAAAGTTTTTGAGAAATGACAGTTCTTTGCAATTTCCAAAATTCAGTTCAACATCCATTACATCTGTTTGCAGACTCACTTGGCTAAAATATTATGTTTGCACCTAGTAGCTTTCACAAAAATTGAAAGAAAAGAAAAACTTGTAGCTACAAAAGAGTACATGCATAACTCTATTTTTCAGCACAGGAAATGCCATTTCCCTGTTTCTGCAGAAGGTTCTAGACAATCAGATATTCCATTTACAAACAGGATCATCTTTATATTAATTAATATTTTTGACTGAAGAGAAAATTAAACCAAACCAGAAACAAAGTAGAGTGATATGCCCATGAGAAAGCACAGGAGTGTATTTCTTGCTTGAGGAAACCTATTTTTCCTCTGCCATCAAAATGGGCTCTTTCACTTGACTTGCTCTGTATTTTTCACAGAGCTCTAACAACTACTTTAATGTCAACGTTCATTTAAGGCCAGTATGGAAGAAGTTGTCTCTTCCCATAGATTTTTAAATCCCTAAATGACTTCCAGATAGCTTTTAGAAGTTTTTTTTTCCCCATAGTGTCTTTGGAATCACTAATCCCGTGCCTTTTAGTATCGCCTTCCTTTTATTACCGACGTCTTCCAATTAGCTGGCAAATGGAAATATGTTGTCCTGTGCATTAATTACTGTTGTGGGAACTCATTCTCAGCATGAACTCTGTGAGTCAAAACCCACATTTTGTAAGAACCCAGTTCCCTTTTTAAGCTGTTACTTTGTAGGTAACACAGCCCTCGACCTTGTTCTGCTATCCCTTATTAGGTGTTCAAAAAGGTTGTGGGTTTGTTTTGGTCTGTTGTGTTTTTTTAACATCAGACCACTTTTGTATTTTGTATTCTATTTGCGAATTATATTTTGGTAGGAGAAAAAAAATGATCTGTTTGTGAAGCTGCTTTTGGCTATGGCAGGAAGTCATTAATGGGAAGTTTCAGTGAGTGCTGGCATCCCATAAATAACAACTATTTCCATGAGCATCAAAACTAATGAAGCCTATGGATTTGTCTTGTGGTTGGATTCCCAGCTGCTTAATAACCTCCTGCCTCTCACTGAAGCTTTTCCTTTAACTGGAGCATTCATAATGTCCCTCTTGTGGTTTCTCTGGTGTCTAATAAAGGCTGAGTTTGTGCTGCAATCTTTCCTCTCTGAAGAGACCACTACTGTCTCTCCTCTTTGCACAGGTATCCAGTTTTGCAAAGCTTATATAATAATTTGGTGTCTTTGAGACAACTGCTTCTCTGTCAGGCAGCTGAGACTGGTCCACAGTTTCAAAAGTTCCTGGATTAGGAGTCAGCAGAGACTATGAGACTACCCTCAGATTGCTTGTGCAGGCAAACTGGGTTAGGTTAGTTCTACAGCAACTGTGTTTCCAGTGACTACTTACACCCTTTCTCTGTTGGACAGAATTGCCAGTGAAGACCAGGACCTCAGGGAATTTCTATATGTGTGGCATTTGCTAATTATAGCATGCTAATTCCATTATTATGGATTGATATTTGTGTTTGTTCAGCTTTGGCCCAGTAATCTTATTGCTACCCCAAGTTTTATGTGAGACTTTTCAGATGGTATCTCTTAGACCAAAGCCAACCTCTATGCAAAGATTCTTGCTCTACATCAAAAACAATCCATGACACTTTCTGGTGAAACACCTCATGCCAAACAAAACAGATGTGTCAGTGTGTGGGAACATCTTATAGAACAGGTTTTTAAGTGTACACTAATATGTACTCTGTTTTGCCAACAGAACCCAACAGAACCCTGCAGATACAAAAAGGAGGGGAAAATAATTGACATAATTTCATCTAGAACTTCTTGCTGCATAAAGAGCAGAAACAGTAGGAAGTTTTTCCTTTTATATATTTCCTTATTTTTGCTGTGTGAAGCATTACTTCTGTGGAGTGTTTAATTTCGTCTTTAAATGTGAAAAGTTATTCCCTCCAAATAACAAAAGTTATTTGTCCCATCACTTTCTGAGGAAAAAGCATTTCAGACATTATTTTAGCATATGCTTTAACATGGGCTTTTGCTGGGGTCACAAACTGTGGTCCATCCATGACCCTTTCTGCTCTGCTCTGCAGAGATCTTCCTCTGACCTTGGAAGATATCCTTAATGTATTCCTCAGTTGTTCTGTTCTCTTGAACTTCAATTAAATCAATTGTCCTATTGATTTGAGCAAAAAGTAGAAAAGAGAAGGTTCTGGCATGACCTAGCTTGTGGCCTTCCAGTTCCTAAAGGTAGCCTAGGAGAAAGATGGAGAGAAATTACTTACGGAAACAGGTAGTGATAGGACAAGGGGGAGTGGCTTTAAAATGCAAGAGGGGACGTGTTAGATTAGATACTAGAAAAATAAACCACTGTTGTGAAGTAGTGAAGCACTGGCACAGGTTGCCTAGAGAAGCTATGGATGCTCCATCTCCAGAAATGTTCAAGAGCAGGTTGGATGGAGCTCTGAGTAATCTGGTCAAGTGAAAGATGTTCTTGCTCATGACAGGGTTGTTGGAACTTGATGATCTTTAGGTCCCTTCCAACCCAAATAATTCTATGATTCTATAATAATTTAAAATCCAGTAATGGATACTTTGAATATAATACTATTTCAAATTAACATGCTGCATGGAGACAGAGGAAGGGGCTTAAAGTATTTTCTTGAACTGCTGGTAGTCTTTTCTTCATTGCTCCAGTACTTTTTGGGGCACCAGACTGCTTTGTACATCTTTGTCCAATTAAAATAGATGGAGAAGCATCCCATTTACTGTCAGGTCTCCATCTTCCACTGCAGGTATTGGCTTTTGCTATGGTGGTGATGTTTTTTCAGAACTGAAGGTGCTGGTTTTTATGCTGTTTCACTGTATTTACACCAGCATGCTCTGCTAGTACCAGCAAATTGTTGCAGTGATAAGTTCCCTGAAATTCCTCTGTCTCATGTTATGACTAACAAGCTAAGCTCAGCTTGTGTTATTTACCACAGCATGTGCTGTTTTTTTGCAGGCTTACTTTGACCTCCACATGTCTTTCTGCTTCAAGCTTCTTTTATCAGAACTGCGTTATCTGAGCATTGTCTATTCTCTATAGCTGCTGTTCCAGACAAAATAATTTCTTGTTATCAAATCCTTGTTGTTTCATCATGAACTAGTTTTAGCCTGCCATTGCACTTGTGAACAGTTTGTGAAGACACAAAAGAATTCCTTGCTAAGACAACTGCAGCATTTAAACTGGATTTTGAATTATTCTTGAAGGAGCCTCCTTCTTTCAGCCCTTCTCTTTCTATCTCTCTTCATTAATAACATATGAAAACTATCCCTCTAATTCAGTTACCTAATTCATAAGACCAAATTTAGACAGTCTGAGTAGTCCTAAATGCTCAATAATGTATTTTTCCTGGTATGTTTCTTTAAAGTTTTATAGTGTTTTTTCTGCTTGAGCTAACTGGAAGCTATTAAAATAGTGCAATATTATTACCCAAAGAAGCTACTTTCTGACCAATTATCCTGTTTTTGCTGGCATCCACTCATTTAACCTTCCCTGGTTGCCCTTTGCACCATACCTCTCCTGCAAAGCTTTTACTTGCTCCATCCCTTTGCTGAGGTTATTTTCTTCATTTGTACCACTACTCCTGGTATCACATTCTGCAGTTAAAAAAGCATTCAGAGCCAAATATCTGACAGAGCCCTGCTTCATTCAGCATCTGACTCTGACTGATCATCCCTGTCTGCCATAAGTCTCTGAATAATCTCAGCATCCACTTGCAGCTGGCTCATGTCCCAGCTTCTTAAAAAACACAGTTGTTCAGAAACAGTGCATTTTCCAAAACATTGGTATTATAAATCCAAATATATTCTTCAAAGCAAATCCAAAGAAACGTCCAGAACATAAAAGCCATAGCCTTTGAAGCCTGTCCCAACCCCAGCATGCCAGTTTCTGATGGCATTAGTCTACATTCAGCCATAACTAATAACCAAAATCAAAAAGAAACAATATTGTAGGGTGCACTCTGCAAAGCAGATTCCTAAAGCACTTTAGCCAGATGGCTGTGCTAATCTATGAAGACTAATTTACAAAACAAAACAAAAATGTTCCAATGTTAAGAAACAAATTGCAGATAGTGGTACTAAACCAGGATGTGATTTTATTGAAAGTTATGTAGAGTTCCATTAAATTATTATCTGTGCTCTAAAAGATGTAGAAATAATGCATAGTTACTCTAGCTTTACATGTGCAATTACAACTTTTGGAGGTTTGCATCATTCATATCAAGACCAACATTTAATTACTGAACAAGGAGTGAGGGATTTTTAGTATGGAGTTTTGTGTCTACATCTTGCAGACAATTATTGAAGAAAATAAGGTTTTATTTTAAACAATTTTAGTTAACATTTCAATGAATCTTTTATGCTTTTCAAATTTGAATAACTTGCTAGGAATTTGACATGCAGTACAATCTACAGATTTAAAAGCACCTGATACTATTGTTCTTTGTTATTTAAAGTACTAAAATATTTAGTCATCTTCAGCATGAATCAGAGTTCTAATGCTTTAGGTGCTTCAACAGATGGGAGGTCCAGGTTCCACTTCTCATATATGTGCAATAGGTATGATTGAGTACTCAGTGATATGGCTTTCATCATGTTTTGAAATGAGCTGGCATCAGTCTAAGAATAGGAGGTATTTTCAATGGGTATCATTAACCTATCAAATCACTCATTTAAACCAGAAATTTGTTCTTGAATCATGAGTACCTACGAACATGTACAACACAGTATTAGAGTCCAATATTTGGGAACTTGATGAAGTATTTAGTAAAGCTTATCACTGTTTCTGCTCCTGGAGAGTACAAAGTGCTTTACAGACACTTGAAGCAGATTCCAAGTTCTTCAACTACGTTAATGTAATGCAGGTTGTTGTTCTTTGTTATCCAGCAGATTAATCGGGATTTTTCACTACCGTGGCTCTAGGTAATCTCAAGGTGGACTAAGTCTGGAGGTGAATACACCTCCATGTGAAAGACAGAGGGCTGATAACAAGAAAGGAGATCTGAAGGATAAACAAACATTTTATCTTCAGTGGTATTTATAGGCCAAAGGGCTTTTCATCCCTTCACCAGAATTAAGTAAAGCAGAATTCAGTAAAAAGACTACAACCAAGGAAGTTACACATTAGAGGAAAATATCCTGAATTCAGCATGCTGCAACTCCATGCCTCCAGGTCCAACCAGTAGCAAGGACAGACTGTGCTGATCAGTTGCAGTACATCACCAGACAGACATCCTTTCCAGCCTGTTTTCCATAAGGCATCCTTTGGAAACTTTAATTCTACTAGCTGGAGGATTTTGTACACCAATCATGACAACTGTAGTTATCTATGGTCCCTACACAGGTATTACAGAGGATCATCCTTACACCCTCTTCCCTTAAATAGCCATGAAAAATTAGCTGGAGTCTCTAATGCATTATAGTTCTTGTAAAAAATCAATGGAAAATGAATAAAGTGACATTGAGTCCTCCAAAAAAGAGCTAAGAAAAGCTTGATGAGGACAAGAAAAAAATTCTCCTTGAGGAAAGAAATGGCTGGACCACATCTGTGGATTATGCAGCAAACTGAAGGGAACACAGAGTGAGCAGTAGTAACATGGATCATGTCAAGGGATGATAGTTTTTATGGTATCTTCCCAAGATTTTAGATTTAAAACACTTACTCAACTTGTCTGCAATATGACAACAGGACTGAAAGCTGTGTTTGATTTTTTGAAAATGGTTTTACACCTCTTGAAAGGACCATTCACAAACAACAATTTCCACTGCCTACAAGCATTTCTCTTGCTTATATCATATACATAAAAATAAGAAAATTAAATAAGACTTCTTAATAAGACATTCATCTGAATAAATCTGTTATTATCTTGAACTAAAAGTGTTTATGAACTCCTGAATACAACATTTCATCTTTACAAACTGTAAGACAAAGAGAGAGTTTGACAAGCAATTAGGAGTCTCAAGATAGAAATTGCTGTGAAAGTCCAAAGTATTTTTGTTATTAATCATTGTGTAGCTCCCCACTACTGTAAATCAACACTAGTACACTGAAGTCAACAGAGTAATTGAAGCAACATTGATTTTTCACAAGCTGCAAAGCTGACCCACAGCATTTCAATTTTATTTAAGAAATTAAAGAAATATAGTTCTACTTTTTTATTTCTCCCTTTTTTTAAATTGAAAAAAGTAAATACTAAAGCCAGATTAATTAAGTGTTTAGAGTTGAGCACACGAGAGGATTAAGAACTTATATTAAGTCCTTTTTTCAGTCTTTCAGGTATAAAATGTTTCTATTCTTGTTTTGAACTAAATCGCAATTTCAGTTACAACAATGTACTTACGGAGCATTGCTAATGAGATACAGTGCTATTACTGAGATAAAGATCTGAGTGATAGAACTTCACATGCACTCCAGTGATGCATTTACAATGTAGCAATTTTTCATATAGGAAAATTTTGCCAGAATACCCTACAAAAATGTTTGTGTAGTCACCAAATCACAGAATTGTTTGGGTTCAAATGGACCTTAAAGATCATCTAGTTCCAGCTCCCCTGCTGTGAACTGGGACACCTTCCACTAGATCCAGCTGCCCAGAACCCCATCCAACCCAGCTTTGAACACTTCCAGGGATGCTGCATCTATGCCTTGTCTGGGTAACCTGTTCCAGTGCGTTGCCACTCTCACACTAAAGAATTTCTTCCTGATAACTAAACCCACCCTCTTTCAGTTTAAAACAGTTCCACCTCATCCTATCACTACTCTCCCTGACAAAGAGTCCCTCCTCATCTTTTCTAGAGATCCCCTTTAAATACTGGAAGGTTGCTACATTTGCACTTGTTTTCCATCAGGGTGAAAAATAGATGCAATGGATTAATGAGAGGAAGGGAAGTTCCTACATATACCAAATAAAATACTATGCTTGTTGAAAGTAAAGTTCTCAGTATTGACTTTTCACATTCAATATACAGGATATGTCAGATAATACCAGGATACAAACCATTTACCCCAGTGTTTTGGATTACCTAAATTTAAGGTGTTTATTTTCAGCTATCACATTTCCAAAAGCTAAAAAAGTGGAGCAGGGGAGAGAGAATATCTCCATAGCAGCCCTAAAGGGCTGAGTGGGGAACAGCACTGTTCATGTCTGTGCTTCCATGCCTGTGCCTGCTTTACAAGGTAGGAGGGACCCAGACTGCCCTGAAGTCACCTCAGTGACTTTTGACCTGCAAATGCTGTGTACCCCACTCCTCCCATCACATCCCCATTCCCTTCTCCTTTCCTCCTCCCAAGTCCTCACTCTTTCCCCCCAGTCTGTGCACCCCAATCTGTTACTGCAAACCTCCTCCTTTCCTGCCTTTCTCACAAACATGCTGCAGCCCCTCGCTCCCCACACCAGCCCACCTCCTTTTTGCTAGAAGCTCCTCTAGCCTTGGAGTTCTCCATTTGTTGTCATACACCTCTGCCTTGGCCCCAGCTTCCCTGGGAGTCTTTGGTATTTGTCACACCTGCGTAGTCTCCTCCAGCTGCTGCCAGTCAGCTGCTGTTCCTGCTGTCCTTCTCCTTGCTGTCAATACTCACACAGCTATCAGCAACACAGGGCCCCCTGTGTTTCAGTGCCTTACCTACAAAATCTTTCTTGCCTGTTGCAGATAGAAATAAATCCAGGTGCAGGTTGCCTTTACCAAAGATCCACTTGGATGGGACACTTAAGGAAGAAAAAGGTATATTCAGAAGAAAAGCCCACAGATGTATCATGGCCCTGCTAGTTTCTCAAAATTAGCATTGTACTAACACATTATTTATTTGAACATGGTGCTAAATAAAGGCAGATTCTGTTATGCAACATATGACATCACAGAGAATACAATGTACCATAGATTCATCATATCTGACATGGAATAACCCCCAGCAGCAGGTGGTCAAAATGGGAACACTTTTGATTCTTACTGGCAGTTGGACCCAATTACCCCATGGAAAACATCCAGTTCTGAAAGAATGGGTCCAATTTGGAAGCCTGTAAAGCAATCACTTAGAATCTGTGTGGGGTACTTTGCCAGATCTATACCTCCCCAAGCCTTGTCAAACTGCCTCCAAACAGATGTTGCAATTAACTCTTGTCTAGGGTCATATAATTCTATTGCTGAAGTAAATCAACTGAGGAGGAGACAAAGAACACAGAGCAGAATAGAAAAGGTCAGTGTTACTCTCTCTATGGTGACAATAAAATATGGTAAAGTGAGGGTACCAAAGCAGAGGTGAGAGGGGAAGGCAGGCGAGAAGGAAGGAAGGAAGGAAGGAAGGNGAAGGAAGGAAGGAAGGAAGGAAGGATACCACAGTACTGTCTTGCAGTGCACGAAGAGGAGAAAGGGTGATTCACCTGAGAAATTCAGACTGCTTAGTACTGCAGCATCTCTCATTTCAGGGATCTGAAAGCTTTGACATTTCCATGCCACAGCCTCAGTGCTACCCTTGGTACTGCACAGGCTTTCTTTGCAAGCAGCAAGTCTGAAAAAAAAGAGGACTCATGTCTGATCAGCTGCCATGGAAATACAGCTAAAGTATTATAAACCAATTCTCAGTGTCTTTTTGAAAAAAGAAATTGCATTTTTACGCTAATTTCATTGAAAAAGAACCAAGGTACAGATAGATCAGATAGCCTTTCTTGAACTCAAAATACAAATAAATTGGTGCTAAGCTTTCATTAAAACCCAGATACATTCTCAACCGTGTATCCTTCCTGCCCACAAGTGACCTCTAAAAGTCTGTATTTCCTTAGAGTTCCCCTGAATTAGCCAAAGAGCAGCAGTGGCAGCAGCTGCTGTGTGGCAGCAGCCAGTTAGGTCTCTGCATTCCACTCCCCCATCACAACTTTCCCATGACGAGCTGCATAAATAGGAACTTTGTACCTTTTAAAGTCACATTTCAAAATAAATACCTGCAATTTAAAAAATTCTGTTTCTGTGTTGGACTCTCACACTGCATAGCTCACACATAATGTCTGCTGACACTTGAGCATTTCATACACACAAGAGTATCAAACCCAGTAAGTAGAGAAAAGAGAGCTACAGGAGTAACAACATCAACTTCCAAGCAGATTGGTTGAATTTAACAAATCATAAAGCATTTCATTTTGGGGTCAGCAAGCTGCTAAGCCTAACATATGCAGATTCTATTAATCTCCATGCCTGGCTCTTGGAGAGACTGAAAGGGGAAGAGGAAGAGATACAGGATACACAGGCAGAGCTGGCTGCACTGCTAATGAAGAGGACACAAGAAAGCTTACTCTGCAGTACCGAGTGCTCAGATGCCATCTGTCCCTCCTCCTCAGAAGATCCAAGTTCTGCAGCACTGGACAAAGAGGTGGGAGGGCTCTGGGTAACCCAGCCAGCCCTGGCAATTCACTGCTGCTCCTGGTCTAGAAATGAAAGGATTCACTCTTCTCTCATTTGCGTGCATGTCTGAGGCACGGAAAGGAGGATTTTGCTTAGGATGATTTCCACAGAACTGATCAAATCCAGTGATAGGAGGGGAGTGTTGCTTTGCTGGATATTGAGAAGCAATAACTGATATTACATTGCAACTGATCTGTGACATGCTCAGCATAGCATGTCATCATCTACCCTCAAAGATCAATTGCCTCCTGGTGAAGGCTGTCCCAGGTTTATACTGAATAAAGGACACTATAAAAGTAAATCAGGCAAGGCTGGAAACTCAGGAATACTTTTTCCAATTAAGAACACAAGAAGCAATTAGTTAGGCATAATGTTGTTGGAATTTGGCCAGTAAAATCAAACCCTGTTTTTATAAGAAGCAGCACAGGATCCTTAAGAGCATAAATCTAATCTAAAAAAAGGAGAGAAGATGGAATAACTGCTCTTTTTTTTTCTTGTCATAGTATAGTTCTTGCATTTTCCTGATTTTTGCTTATAAATTACTTAATCATATTCTCTATTCATAAACAATCTATGATACAGTTGCTTGGAAGTCAAATCCTACAATTGTCACTGCAAATGAACAGAAATATCACTTGAAGGGCTATACATTGAGAAAAATTCCTTGATCAGGAAATTAAGCTTATTTTAGTGATCAGAGTATAGGTCTCATAATAAACACATATCTTCTAATACAAATATGAAAACTCCAAATATTAATTTGTGGACATGTGGTCTGAGACAGCTACTTTTTGCTACTCTCATGATTAAAAATGCCAGAGAGGAGAATGTATCATTTTTAACACAGATGTAAATTTGTGTTATATTGAACATTTTTTATTTGTTTGCAAAGAAAATTTCTGTTGCATAGAGTGTAGGTGAATTTCTAAACAAAATGAAGAACAAAGCATAGTCATAATAAGCAACGTTACCTGAAGTTTATAGGGCCACAGCTCATTAAAAAAACCCCAAACCTAAGATAACAAAGCACTGTGAAGGTTTGTTGGTAATATGAAAGGTATGAAAGCTGAACAAAGAAACCTGACAGGGTAAGATGATTTTAACTTTTAACTGTACATATAAATATATATGTGTGTGTGTGAATGTTACTGAGAATGAAAAGAAAATATTTCTTTGGATGGGTTTACAAAGAGAAGAGCTAGAAGAAGCAATTTTCATTTTTCTTTTGTAATCTAGATAGTGTAAAATTATTCTGTCTTCACAACCTCAAGGCACAGAAGACAGTCTGCTTCTCTAGCTATAAAAAACAATCTGTCAGATTTTTTTAAAGGAAGTCACAACTGATTTTTCATAAAATAAAAAGCAAGAGGATTAGAGCTTTGTGGTGACAATGAAATCTCAAAACTCTTACAGTGAAACCCAGAGCTTCAGTGAGGTCGTGCTTGAGGCATTGATCCTGCAATAAATGCAGTTTAGATTCTGTAGATTCAGGGCTTGAACTGTCAAACATGTAGACCTTCTTATTCATCCAGATTTATTCTTCTTTTCATAAACTCCTATATTTGAATAGAGCTAAAGGTTATCGAAGTGAAAACAACTCACAGCAAACAGACCCCAAACCATCAATGCTATCCTTGTAGAAAAGTGGTTACAAGGCAGATGGAAAAATATTTCTGAAAATACAGTTCTAAACAAATTATGTCATGTAGTGTGTCCAGTTTACTATTCTGCCACATTACATGCTACCATGCCCAACTGGCATTCTATTTGTATACTAGCTATTTGCTGGAACAGCTGATTTCTAACTCTGGGCTGATGCTAAATCGTTTTTCTTTTAAAGATTTGAATATTATCAGTCTCCCTAAAGTTTTCAAATGCCCCAGTATGAAGTTATTGGACTACTCTATAAGAAAATCAATGTTCTTCTCTGGGTCTAAGGCCCACTCAGGTGCTTATGAAAAGAATCTCATGAACTTCTAAACACAATTCAGGTACCTGGGGTAGAGTCAAATGAACTGAGTCAAGGATCCAGCTTTTCTGCTTAAAATAATTTTGCAAAAACTGGATCATAGTCTTATTTAAAGCTAACAAGCTCAATTTTTGCAATTAGGGTGTGGGAAAATCCTCCAGTACTGCTCACATTTGGTCATTTGTCAAAACAAACCAGAATCTGTTTCCAAATTAGTGAGTACTTAAGATCAGGAATTATATGTCTGTGTTTGTTTCTTTAGTAGTTAGCATGCTGTGGAAGGTGTACAAACAATTAGTCCCAAACCTCCTGAACACAGGCAGTTCTCTGTGCCAAGTTATTCCAAGCCCAGGGTAGAATTTAATTTACCAGTGTAGAGAAACTGCTGTTGTGTTAGGTGCTGGCTAGCACAGCAAGACAGCACAGCTCTAGTGCAGATAAAAGAGATTCATAGCTCTCCTCAAGAGCTACAGAGAGAATTTAAAACAACAAGAGGAACAGCAGCTTACAACCAGTTGAAGGTCTGTTACAAAGGAAATGGAGCCAAACTCTTCTTGGTAGTTACGGACAGGATTGGAAGAGGCAACTGCCAAGTCAGTTTAGGTTAGGCATCAGGGGAAATACAGAAACATGGTGGAACCTCTGTCCTTGGAGGTGTGGAGGCATTGGCCAGGCAAGGCCATGGCTGGTGTTAATTCTGCTTTGAGGGGATTTCCAGAGATTCATTTCTGTGACACAATGAAGCCACATATAAATTTCCTGTAGGCTCACTTACATAATCTTGCACTTTTGGAAGCCCCGAGTTTACAGGATTTTAACCTTCACGTTTTGTGTATGAGACTGGAGATGTGAGAAGTAGCAACTGACAGGAAAGAATGAATACTCTTTGTGCTTACCTTGACTGGTGTTTTCCAAGCTCAAGGGAAAATTTGAGTAGGTATTTTGTTACTGACTGAAAAGATGTGACATTCATGTAATCCTCAAAGAAATGACATTCAGAACCTTAAGCTGAATTGTATTTGGATTTTGTGCATGCATACAAAACCCCCAAAAATCCAGATAACTGAAATCTGAGGGGAAGAACCTGACTCCATAGAACAGACTTCACTCTTAAAATAAAATTGTGTTTTC
The DNA here is from genome assembly GCA_013398075.1 of Notiomystis cincta. Classification (NCBI taxonomy): domain Eukaryota; kingdom Metazoa; phylum Chordata; class Aves; order Passeriformes; family Notiomystidae; genus Notiomystis; species Notiomystis cincta. The sequence goes on from VZRX01020084.1 coordinate 16,589, forward strand.
CAGATCGATGCATTATATAGATACTTCTCCTTACGCTCAGTCAGTTTTAAAACTGTATCTATCACTGTGCAAGTGGGGTAGGTACTGGAGAAATAGATTTGGTTTATTGTTTGTAAATGGCATTTGCCTTTTGCTTATTTAAATGGAAATTTCAAAATCAGCTTTGCTAATACCTGTATTATATTTAGAGATATATATATTTCTATCAAAGAGAAGTTTCCACCCCCTCATCAAGAAGAGTGTGATAATTCTCAAAGCCCAGGAACACAACCTGTCTTCAGCTTGGAGTCATGCCTTTGAAAACAAGCATCCATTTTCAGTTACTTGTGGAAGCTTTGGTTTGGGGAAAGGAGGAAGACTGGAGGCTGATTTATCTTTCTTGCAGTCAAGCAGAAGAAGTCTCACTCCATGTTACTGCAACAGAAACACAGGGAAGGAATGAGCCATGTCGAAATCTGTGGAGTTGCCTGGAGGACAGAGCTGAGTTTACAGCAGGCTGCTCACCTCTGAGCACAACAGACTGTAGCAACACCAAAAAGCAAATATCCATGCCAGATTAAGCAGAATACCACACTTATTAGAAAGAAAAACATGTCAAGAACAATTTTCTTTAGAAAATTCCTTATTACTCATGGTAGTTTAAAGGCTTCCTACACAACTTAAGGAGAGAAAAAGGAAGAGCATATGTTACAACAGAACTAGGAATTCACCTATCACACTACCTAACGTTCCACTGGAACTAAAAAGGTACTCAGTCATTTCATAAAATGAAGGTAGGATTACTTCTGCTTTCTTGTCTAGAAAAGGAGATGCTACTTACAGCACCACAGAATATGCTGGGTTGGAAGGGACCCACAAGGATCATTGATTCCAACTCTTAACCCTGCACAGCACCGTCCCAAGAGCCAAACCATGTGATTCACTCTGGGAAGAACCTTTTTCTTAATATCCAACCTCAACTTTCCCTGACGCATCTTCAGGCCATTCCCTCATGTCCTGTCACTGGGCACCACAGAGAAGAGATCAGTGCCTGCCCCTCCTCTTCCCCTCAGGAGGAAGTTGTTACTCCAATGAGGTCTGCCCTCAGTCTCCTCTTCTCCAGGCTGAACAGACCAAGTGACCTCAGCCATTCCTCACATGGCTTGGACACTCTCTAACAGCTTAATGTCTTTCTTATATTGTGGTGACCAAAACTGCACACAATATCCAAGAAAAATAGTAAAAGGTAGGGAGAGCAGCTTGGCAAGGTGTCCTATCCCATACTTCAGATCAGATTCTTCATTTATGATTTATAATTTCATGAGGCCATTCAGTTTGTAATTTCCTTTCTTCCCTTTTCTGTCACCAAAATGTGATAACAAAGACAGAAATAATTAATCAGAGAGAACCTTTTGCCTCTAGAAATACCCTTCCTCTGAAAGTAGAAATCATATTATTAATTTATACAGTAAAGTAGAATGAATTAATTAGGAAGGAAACTCACAGAAATACATTTTAGCTTCAATTTTTATGCATACACATTTCTATATGTATTACATATTTCATAAACTGTGTGCCCACCTGAAGCACGTGATGGTACCCACCAGACCTGTGTTCTGGGACATCAGTGAGTTTTTCTTGTGGTGCTCCACAGAAGTGCTGCCTACCCTTGTTCTCTCAAAAGGAGACGAGACTACTTTTCTTTCTGCAGATGAACCAGAAGCAGCTCAAGCTTCCTTAAGTGTGTCTGCCATGTTCATCCAAATAACCTGAGGCATCCCAGCAGACAGACTAGGCTGCATTTTCATGGCATTTTTCAGCCAGTCTAGATGCAGACGGCAGCTGAAATGTGTGATCTCACACTCCCCTGGCACTGTAGGAGATGTTGCTGCTCCCAGCTTTGCACTGGCATTGCATTAATGTGTGAGGGAGAGCAAAAAGTGATCTGGCTGGAAACTATGGGGTTTTTGCTGGAGTTTCAGACAGAGAAAGCCCCTGACCTCATTTGCACGAGAATACACGAATGTGAGGGGGAATGCAAGGAGGCTTGGGGAAAGCACCTCATGGAGCAGAGGGGTGGCTAGCAACCATCTCTTTCAGCAGCAGTTATTACTTGAATTACTTCAAAATAATCATGCAATCACTATCACGCTTAGTCCCTTGTGTTACCTTCTCTGTGGGGTTTGGAGCACCAGCACAGGAGTGTCCTTCCTGGCTGGGCACCTTCCAGGGACAGCTGGTAAAAACCAGCAAAGCCCTTTACCTTCCTCCAGGGTCTTAATCTATGGCATGCAAAGCTCATGCCTCAACCTTGAACTGTAAGTGCTGCAATTGCCTTTAAATATTCAGTATAGGCCAGCCAGAGACAGCACTTTTAAATACAGCTGCTAGCTGGTAGGCTAGACTTCAGTGGAAGAAAACATCCTTGTTTTATTTTAGGAGATACTTCCCAGCTTTCCAGCAGTACTTCAGTTCTTAAAGACCACATATGTGATATAGCCCTGGATTGTGCTATAAAAGAGCTGGGAATGTGACTCCCTGCAAAATGTTAGATTGGACTGAAATACTGTGGGACAGCAATAAATGGCAACAACCAAAGGGGCAAGGGAGAGAGGGAAGACTGATTTTATAACTCTATAACTTTGTTTCTGAAGGTCCTGGAAAATTGTGTGGTTGTGAGATTTCAATACAGATGTCCCATGACAAAATGTGGTAAAGTCTTTATCAATCAGCCAATGGCTTTAGAAGGGAAGAAAATCTAAGGCTGCATAAGAAAAAGTGTTTTCTGGTCTAATGTCAACTTCAAGTTTGCATACAACAGAATTGTAGAATATGCAATTCAATAGGAATACTTGACATTACAGAAAAAGACACAATATTCTACCTGTTGCCTGTGAGACAAGCACTCCCCATAGATTTGTGTTGCATATGTATGTACATTTAGAAGAGAATTTGTACACATAAATATCTAAATAGAAAGATGATGATTATGTAAGATCAGTACTCCAGTTTAATAAGGCACTTCAAGTGGGCCTGCTCTGTTATGTCTTTATCTTTTTGGAAGAGTTAAAAACATTTCTCTTTTGCTATTTGTAAAGGCCATTTAGCACTGTGGGGGAAAAAAGAATGGATTTAAAGTACACCTTGAAAGTAATGAGCTTTATCTTTTTATCACCGTTATTCCTACTAGAAGGTTATTGAAGAACTTCATTGATCTTACTCTAAGGCTTAGCCTTCTAATTTTCAGCCTATATCAATATACTTTCTAAACCAGACCCAAAAATAAACCTCCAAAGCTGGTTGTTTAGCTGAATTCTCCTTTGTTGCAAATTAAATTAATTTCATTTTGCCATTTTCCTTAGCCGAGTGACAATTATACTACAACAGTTTTATTGATCCATTATCTACAGCCCTTTTTATATTAGAAAACATACTTGAATTTTCTTGAATAGGACCAAAACCAGCCAGTTGTTTGAACCTTTATTTGTAGGTACTATTTTCTGAAACTCTGGTTTCTGCTGTTCTCTCTCACAGCCTCCTCAGAACATGGTGACCTAAGCTGGCCCACACCTAAAGCAACACACACTTCCAGCCTCCAAAGGCCTCTACAGGAGGAGCAGAGCGCAGTAATTATCTCATGTGTTTTACATGACACTTACATAGCATGTCCTGGGTTTGGCATCACCTTGCTGACTCGTATTTCACCTGTAACTCTCTAACCTTGCTTTCTGCCATGCTGTTTCTCTGCCAGGCATTTCCCAATTAGTATTTCCATGTTTCATTTCCCTTCCCTTCTGTAGCTCTTTGTGCTCACCTCTCCTATAGTATTTGTGCTGGAGGTGACATCCACAATATATATCATCAGTCAGCCTGACTCCTTGATTACAAAAGAAATACGTGGCAGCTCTTCAAGGAGACACTTCTTACAGGTGTGTTGATGATTACTTATGTCTGCTTGGGGGAAAAGAGAGAGGCATATGATGGAAAAACACTGATCAACCATTATGCAATTAAACAGGAGTGTGGGTCCAGCAGGCCCTCAAAGCTGTGTTGCGCTTGTAGATCACTGTCTAGAAGTGAGTGTACAGGTCTCCTGGAGAACATCACAGAAAGAAGGCAAACTGCACAGTGGATTTATGACAAGAACAAATGCATGCATTTGCGCAGCACCCCGTGGAACCGATGGATTGTGGTAGAACAGCAGGGCTGTAGGAGTCATTTGTAGTGAAAAATGTGCAGAGCTGGTTTAAACCTTTCAAAGTACAAAAGGGAACAAAAATTCAAGCTTAGACATGACAGTTGCCATATGTCAGGGTTCTTTTGTATATTCTTCCTAAAAAAATACTGGGCAGGAGTGGGGCGTGGGGTGGGGAGAACATCTCATTTAGGAACAGATTGCCCTTATTTGCATTTATGGAGGTATGTGAAGAACTTTTCCCTGTCCTTTGAACTCAGGTCACCCATAGAGCCATTCTGACACTTCAGAAACCATTTGTTTTCTCTGCAGGTTCTACTGCTCTCCCTGGGAGGCTGCTAAGCTCAAATCATCATCATTGTCCCCCTTCCATCTTCACCACCCTGCCAAATACACTGTAGACAGTCCAGTTCACGCATTGCCAAGTGCACATGAGAATTTTGAAAGCTCATCCCTGCCTGGTATCAGAGCTCTTTCTCAGGAGGTGACACTGCATAAAAGATTGTGCTAATTGCAAAAGCCCCGCCTTTGTCAGCAATTCTTTTAAAGGTGACAGCATGGAGGAATGGCAGGGTATTTTCCCAAGGAAACCTGAGATACCCCTTTTTGTAGCCAAAACAGTTCTACATCTGCTTGGCTTCATGCACACCATCACCCTACCTGACACTTTCCATAAAGTGTGTCTGCATGTTATCTCAGTTTACTTGTACAAACAATCTGAAAACTTAATTAGAAGACATACCTAGGGTAGTAAAATAAGGACCATTAGAGTAGCAGCTCTTGTGCACTACTACTCTGGGTTTGAGAAATGAAGAGTAAATTATTTGGTAAGTGTGTTGGTTTGGCACAGATTGGTTTTTGGTAGTGGGGGGGCCACAAAGATGGCTCCTGTGAGAAGCTGCTGGAAGCTTCCACCATGTCCAGCAGAGCCCATGGCTGATGGCTCTGGAGATGGACATGCTGCTTGCCAGGACTGGGCCAGTGAGAGAGGTTTGTAACGCCTCTGAAATGACAGATTTAAGAAGGAAATCAAAACGAAGTCACAGGGTTTTGCTTCTGGTTAGAGAAGAGGAGGAGGTGAGAACATGTGAGGGAAAACAGCATGGAGACACCAAGGTCAGTGGAGAAGGAGGGGGAGGAGGTGTTCCAGGTGCTGGAGCCAAGATTCCTCTGCAGGCTGTGGTGCAGTCCATGGTGAAGCAGCTGTGCCCCTGCAGCCCCTGGAAATCCACAGGGAGTGCAGAGATCCACCCACAGCCCGTGGGGATCCACGGGGAGTGCAGAGATCCACCCACAGCCCCTGGGGATCTACAGGGAGTGCAGAGATCCACCCACAGCCCGTGGGGATCCACAGGGAGTGCAGAGATCCACCCACAGCCC